>JANHFT010004804.1:0-14083 GCA_032467955.1 Pseudoxenodon macrops
CAGTCACATGATCATCAAGCCACGGCCACAAAATAAGCCACGCCCACAGAGCCGGTAGTAAAAAAAATTAGAACCCACCCCTGAAACAAACATTAACACTAAAGCATTTCAAGTCTTTACATGACAAGACAATACTAACCAGGGCAGAATTTTTCATATTCTGGAATGAGGATGGCTCAGATGGAAGAATCTTTATGCGACACCTGCCCAGCACCCTTTTTTAAAGATGCCTCAAGGTATGGGAAGGAATAGTCCAAATGGTGGGTGTGATGTTGCATTATCAGCCTCTCTCCTCTTTTACACCTGTGCATGTACCAAAAAGATGGGCTGGCATTAGGATGCCACACTCTCCTACTGGCCCGTTTTGGTTTCCTCTCATCTGCCTCTGTAGAAAATTAGAACAGCAGTTACTCAACACTAATGCTGTTGGCCATTAATCCAAATGTCAAGGAGAGCTGGGTTCAAATCCCTGCTCAGACATAATTGTGAGATGATTTCTGGCAAATCTGCCTTGCTGACTTAGCCTAAATTGTTCCACAAACCTATTGGGAGAATGAGAATTGAGCCATAAGGAAGACTGAGCCTGAAGAATTGATACTTCCGAATTGTGCCACTGGAGAAGACCCTTGAGAGTCCCTTGGGCTGAAAGGAGATCAAATCAGCCAATCCTAAAAGAAATCAATACTGACTGTTCTTTAGAAGGAGAGATTCTGAAGCTGAAGCTCGAACACTTTGGCCACCCAATGAGAAGAGATGATTCATTGGGAAAGACCCTGATGTCAGGAAAGATTGAAGGCAAAAGGAGAAGGGGACAACAATGGATGAGATGGTTAGATAGTGTCATCAACGCAATGTATCTGAAGTTGGGCAAATTTGGAGAGACATTGGAGGATAAGGGGCACCTGGTGTGCTATGGTCCATGGCATTGCGAAGAGTTGGACATGTGACTGAATAGCAACAACAATATTGGGAGAATGAAATACATTTGTTCCCATGTTTTGAGCATCTTGGAAGAAGACTACACAAGACTGTCTGAACTGGTTTGCAAGAGACTGGTGGAAAGTAACTGAGATTTTCGGATAAAATAGGTCATCTTTTCCTGAGAAAACCATGACATGTTATCTGTAGGCCTATTACTGTGCAATTTCAACGAAGAGGGCCATGGAGCAGAAATGAATGGAGCTTCTGCAATAACAGTCTCACTGGCAAATTGTCTGTAAAAAGGCAGCGCTCTCAATTAAACATAGGGGGATTACTTGCAGCAGCCCTAAGATTTTTCTAACTAAATTGTTCGCTCAGCGGGATCCAAGTCATGTAGATTGTCTGTAAAATGAAAACTACACGGCTTCTTTAAAAGAAAAAAGAAAAAGGAAAGGGATGGAAAACTAGCCATTGTATTAATCTGACAATGATTGCAAAGGAAATATGTACTCGAGAAAGATTAATCACATTTATACTCAACAAGGAGAAGGTGCTTGAAATTCTCTAATCCTTGTTCACGGCTTTCAGGAAGTGAAATGTTTTGCATCGCATGGCGTCTAAATCCCAACTATTTGCACAATGCACACCCTCCATTCAGCAACCTTTGCTGTTTTCACATCCCTCTGCAATTAGGCACAAGGAGAGAATTAGCAGCATTCAGCAGAAAAAGTTGCAGAGTTCAAAATCTCTGCCATGTTGAAGGATCAACTGAAGTTTCCAGAGAAGCATCATTATTTCACCTAAACTTGGATTACCAATATGAAATCAGGGATTGGGTTCTTTGATTTCAATGAAAAATAAATAGATCGGAATATTTTTTACCCAAATGTATGTTATTTTGTTACTGAAAATAAATCTGTGTGGAGCAAATATTTCATTCTTCAAATCATCTGCTCAAAGTTTGTTGCTCAGCTCAGAAGCTGGATGTTTATAGATCAATAGCAATTAGACTTATATACCACTTCACAGTGCTTTACAGCCCCCTCTAAGCGGTTTACAGAGTCATCATATTGCCCCCAACAATCTGGCTCCTCATTTTACCGACCTCAGAAGGATGGAAGGCTGTGTCAATCTTGAGCTGGATCGAACTGCTGAACTACTAGCAGCCGGCAGTCAGCAGTGGTAGCCTACAGTACTGCATTTTAGCCACTATGCCACCATGGCTCTAAAGGAACTAAAATGGTTCCTTTCTACTGTGGCCAACTTTTATTTATCTTGGGAACATAAAACTGTGATTTGTATCTTTTCTGATTCAGTTGCCATTGTCTCACAGAGTTACTTGAATGTGCAGCTTATATAAGAAGCAGCTATATCTTAGGGGGGAAGCACATTTTACAGATATCCAGCATCCTGGATAAAAGGGACTATATGAAAATTTGGAGATACATTCTGGTTCCTTCTCCCAGAACACCTACTTGAGATTGTTTGTATTATTCTTCCAGTGCCAGATACTAAATTCTGCTTTACATGCTGTATAACAATGTGCCATCCTCATTTTGGATAATATCTTAGGGCCCCGTTGAAACCTTAGAGCCATTCTCAGAGGATAAAAATCTTGGGTAGGCACTGTTTGGTTTGGAAGGGTGCTTGCCTGCCCAGAAAAAGGGATGAAAGGTAAGCTGAAGGGCTGGAATGCTATATGGAAGATGGATACTGCAAGTCCTTTTCTTAAAGCCATGTCTTTAAAGCCTTAAAAAGATCCAGTAGGGTTGGGGTTAATCCAGTCTCTGGGTGGATGATGTTCCACAGGATGGATATTACCACAGAAAAGATTTCTTCCTAGGCCCCGCCATATTTCTAGCAGACAGATCTAGAAGCTTGCCCCTCCTACTGAACCCAATGGGATAAAATAGATACAGCCAGAGATGTGGTCCTTGAGGTACTCTGATCCCATGTCATAGAGGGCTTTATAGGTCATCACCAGCACCTTGAATTGAGCTCAGCAGCATATCAACAACTAACGCAATTCATGGAACAGGGGTATAATGTGTGTCCCTCAAGGGAGTGTGCATCATTCCCATGCAACTGAATTCTGCACTAATTGGAGCTTTCAGGTGTTCTTCAAGGGTAGCCCTGCATAAAGCACATCGTAGTAGTCCATTCAGGAGATGAACATGGTTTGAATGACAATGAGAAGAACCTGCCAGTATAATAATGGACACAACTAGTGCACAAAACAAACTTGAACAGTGACTGTCTTGGTCATGGTTGCTACATGTTCTTTCCCAAATTTCATACAACTTCTGTTGGAGTAGTAAAACTTCATCCAGAATACCAGATGGTAAGTCCCCAAAACTAGGTAGCCCCAAAACCAGAGTCAGCCTCACAAAAGTTGAGTTGAAGCCTATTTTTCTCCATCTCTGTTATTTGCCTTTGCATCAGCAGTCCTGCATAGCGAGACCTAAACTATGAGTCGGTACACTTCAAATAATCCTTAAAGATGCAAAAAAAGTTTTCTGCAAAGTCCTCTTAATACTTTATTAATCATCCTAGATATAAGCTGGTGCTTTGATGAAGTGATTATATCTAAGCCATAGAGAGCTTAGCCTGATAGAATAAGTATTGTTTTGTAAAATTGCTGTTAGATGCTTCCAAACATTCAAGGTTTTCCTTGAATTAGTTTGTATTACGGCCTCGGAAGTATTAATTTAATAGCTTCTCAACTGCCTGATTTGAAAATATATTATAGCAAGAGTTGATTCCAAATTCATTTTTCACTCAAGTTCAGTCTCTAACATGACAAACACACTGAGTCTTGAAATGTAAGTGGATAGTGGTCACTGAGGGCCATCAGAACAGAAAATGGCAGCTGGATCTGCAAGTATCTAAATAAAATGGTGGGTATTCCCATGCCACTTTGAATGGAAGATTGACAGTGCCCGGGGGAAAAAGCAAACAAATTTATAAGCAGTAATGATCCTGACTCAAAACAGAATTCCCCTCAACCAAACAGTAACAATAGCAATCAATGGCAATAAAAAGTAGTGTATCAGTAAAGTAAATTGAAGAAAGGAAGTTTTTGAACTAGTTTTTAAGACTACGGGCATAAAACATCCAAAAGATATTGGCTGCTGTGATTTTCAGGAAAGCCTGTCTATTTCTATCCTGCCTTTCTATTCAGGACAACAGATCTCACTTTGAATAGGGAACATCTGACATTACAGATCATTTCTCATATGCAAGCAATGCCAGGATTCAAGGATGTCAGATAAATTCATAACTATTTCTTTAAAGCAAAATAGAGTGAACCAACAGCACCATCCATAATCCATTTACAGAGTCCACTGGTACTATGCATCTCCATATGTTTGTTTTTTTATTCAACTCCTTTGTCTATTTCAAAAGAGTTGGACCAGGCATGAAATTCATATGCAATTGACTAACATCCATCACACACAGTTTCTTGTTCAAAAATTGGCCACAAAAATACTTGTAGCTTGGAAAAATTAGATTAAAAAATGTGATTTTTTTTTTGGCACAATTGCATCCAAGGTATGCAAAGAATACTGTATTTCTCGGAGTATAAAACGCACCGGAGTATAAGACACACCTTAGTTTTTGGGGACGAAAATAGGGGCGGGGAAATCTGCCTATCAGATATATATCTGGCTAGCGTCCTTAGTCTGGTCAGCTTCAGAGCATTATTTTATCCCCTGGTTAGGACTGAAAAAAGCTTCTAAAGCACAGCTGATAAAGAGAAGCAATGAAAAAAGCCTGCAAAGCTGGGAAGATCATTAGCACCTATTAGGGCTAGAAAAAAAGCTTCTTCTGAGGGAGTAGCAATGGAAAAAGCCTACAGAGACTTAGGGCTGAAAAAAAGCTTCTTCGGAGGGAGTAGCAATGAAAAAACCCTGCAAAGAAGCTTCTTCGGAGGGAGTAGCAATGAAAAAAGCCTGCAAAGCCGGGAAGATCGTTAGCACCTCATTAGGACTGATAATAAAGCTTCTTCAGAGGGAAAGGCAATGCAAAGTTCACTTCACTCGCTAGCACCTTGTTAGGGCTGAAAAAAAGTTTTGAAAAAACTACATTCAGAGTATAAGACACACCAAAATTTTCAGCCTCTTTTAGGGAGAAAAAGAAGTGCATCTTATTCTCCAAAAATATGGTAAATAAGGTTCTCTGGGCATTTTTAGAAATGCACAGGTTGTTTCAGAACTTCAAGAGAACAAGCTGATCGCTGAATATATGCAAGACATGTATGGATTAGGTATAGATTCATATCTGAACTTAGTTTGGTGAACCAGCTTGAACCTTGCATGCTCAACTCTTCAATATTCCTTTCCATTGAACATGGCCTAAAGTGGACACATTCAAATGACTTCCATGGGGATCTCTCTTCACTTTATATTCACAATAGGAATTTTGTGATCTTAGGGCTGATGTGTCATATCATCTCCCCCTGCTAGAGATGCCTATGAATTCCCTATGATTTCTCTATAATTAGAAATTAAAAATGCCTTAATAGGGAACTCATGGCATCATATAATCTTTTAACCACTCTCTGCCTTTCTTTGGAACTTTGCCAGAAAGCAAAACACAACATTCCTCAATTAGAACTGGCATACATCTTGGATTACCTGAAATCTGTCTATTTTAGTTAACTCTCTCTCAGCCTTGAGTCAAGCAATCCTAGGTAGCAGGGATTTCCCCCCTTCTTCTTATATTAAATTCATGTACTCTAAGCAAGACTACAAATGAACTCTGAAAGCTTCCTCTATTTTTATCTTTATTGCCTTACTTCCCCTCTCAGTAAGAGTATCAGTCTTGTTAAGTACAAGGCAGGGGTGAAATGCAAACATTTTCCCTACCAGTTCTGTGGGCATGACTTGGTGGGTATGGCTGGTGGTCATGTGACTGGGTGGGTGGGCGTGGCCAGGTCGACATCACTTCTTGGTTCTAATGACCTACAAAAGAAGATATACCAATTATTATACACAAAACAATAAGAGGTACACAAATACTTACATACGAGCAATAAGACAACCAGGGAAAATTTTTACCTTTTCTTTGCGAACCGATTCAAATCGTCCCTACCATCTCTCCTGAGCTGGACCAAGATGGTTGAATTTCACCCCTGGTACAAGGATATCCCTTTTATTTTCTGACATAACAGGGCACATGTTGCCTCTTTCAGTCAAGAGGGAAAAATATTACTGAAGCTAGCTGATAAGACAAGAAAAGAGAGAAAGAGAGAAAACTTGCAGGCAAGTTAAAGTGAAGACTGGAACATTTTGAACAGATCTATATTGAATGGGATATTTTAAATGAACTACGGTGTTCTGAAAATCCTTATCTTACTTCACTTCTCTTGATACTCTTTGCTGCCCCATCAGGAACTGTTTTGGTTGCCTTTTTCCTTCTTTGAAAGCAATGCTGCTACTGTATGAGATGTAAAATCTGCCAGTTGGAGATCATGTACTATTCAGACATTAGAAAAGCATGGAATCACTCCTGCAGAGTGAGTTAGGATAATAGAGAAAAAGGAAAAGAAAAATGCACGTTTTCCTCCAATCTCCTAACTAGAGGAGTCTGCTTTAAGGGTTAGTGAACAGTTGTAGCAGTGCAGGCCAAGAACACAAAATCTTTTTTCTGAAGTTAAAAAAATAAAAAATAACATGAAAAATATGGAAAGAACTCAGAAAAGTGTGAGTCTGTCTCCATCTTTCAATTTTTCTTCATTCCTCAGGTCTCCATATCTCTCGGAGGGGAATCTTCATTTTTGGGGTCCTTCTTCTTTTGTCTTTTTTTTTTTTAAGTCAATCCAGAAAAAACAAAGAGGAAGTTCACCCATGGTTTCTTGGAATGGCTAGGTTATGTTGGCCCCGCTATTCAAAGGGAGTTTTTGGAGGAAAAGAGAAAAGTAGCAATGGCATTTCTTAATGGCTTTTTTCTGCCAGAATGCAATTGCAGAAGGAGCATTGTTCCAAACAGACATTGCACCATAGCAAATGAAAACATATAAAGTATGAAGAGAATGTTCTTTCTTGTCTTGCTGAAAAATACGAAAAATACTAAAATTGCTCTTACAGACAGTCTCTCCTTCGGAAAGCCACCTGCCAACATTTGCAACCAATATTAAATTTTCCTTTCAGAGCAGCTGCACACGTACTGGATTGCAAGTGCAGAGGTGCATATAAATATGACACACTCTATTGAAATGCTTTCCCCCTTTTGCTTCTTGCCTTATATCTTAGAAGTGCAATCCTGAACCTTTGCGGTCTCTTTTATTCCTGTAATAAAATTCCCCGTATTCAGGATTAGATTGCAATTTTTGCATGGTCAGAACCTCAAAATGGAGGATAATCAAAATTTGACAAGGCCTTTGGAGGGAAAGTGTTCAGGGGACATTTTATGGAATTTGGAGGGGAGGGGAGAGAGAATATCTACTTCACTTAATTCAAAGTATTCTAATTACTCTAATATTTAAAGTTTCCAGGTGTCAAAATCCTGCCCCGTAAGAAAGAAAACTATTGAAAAAAGACATCCATTCTCTTTGGAAGAGGCCAGTGGATTGTCCGAAAGGTTTGTAAGAAGCACCGGAACTGTCTATGGAGATTCTCAGTCATCCAGATCATGGTTGTCTCAAAGGTGCTTTTTCAAAAGGCAACTGGACTTTCTTTGTTTTTTTTTACGAACCTTTTTGTCAGAACCAATGAAGCTTTTTGGATGAGGAGTGAAATAAAGGGAGAACAAAGAAAGTTCAGTTGCCTTTTGAGACAACTACGGGAACAGTTTGAGGAATGTGTAAACATCTTGAGGTAAAGGAACTCTGGCTTGGGTGAGTCCACCGAGTACTAGCTACAAGCGGGTGAGGAGAGGACAGAGAAAGTGGTGGATGAAGCCATCAGGTGCCCGTATTCCAGAATAGGACTGAGCTGGTCCAGGCCTTTGGCCTTCGGCATCCACCAAACAGTACCCACCACACAGTATTTACGGAGACAATCCTCACTCGCGCTACCATGGAGAGTGTCCCATCTCTGTGGAGGTGGAAATGATGGGCGGCGGCTGTGGCCTGCTGGTGAACCCTTTCGAGGGATTGTCTTTCCACCACTATGTGCTGTTGAGATGCCGCCAGCACCGCCTCCCCATTTGAGGCACCCAGTTTGCCTTTCTGGAGTGGCTGGGAGGGCAAGCACCAATCTCAACCTGGTCTCGGGCGAGGCGGCCATCGGCAAGAGCGTGCAAGTGCGCCAGTGGTTGGCAGAGCAATCCCTCTGGGTGCAGTTTATTTATGGCCAGTTGCTCTGAATCCAGCCTCAGCCTCTCAAGCATGGTTGGGACCTGCTGTGGGTGACAAACTTCGCAAATAAGACAGGCAAACGAACTGAAAGGTCTGGCCAGAATAGAGTTTGGGATGTGACAAAGGGCTTGCTGCATACAACAGTCTTCCTTAAAGGTGGCTTCTTCCCGCTGTCTCTTCAAAATGAAGATTTGGGCAAGGAAACCGGAATGGAAAGCAACCTGGTCTAAGTTAACTTTGAGAAATGTGGGCTTAATCCTAATAAGTGATAAACACTTCTTTGTGACTGATTTCCTGTCTATCTATTGTTTGTGTAAGGCCAGCCAATTGTGATGTCCATCTGTACAGGTAGTCCTTGACTTGCAACAGTTCATTTAGTGACCCTTCAAAGTTACAACAACTCTGAAAAAAAGTGAGTTGTGATGATTTATCACACTTAGCGACCATGGCAGCATCTCACAATGATCAAAATTCAGACACTTATCAACTGACTCATATTTATGATGGCTACAGTGTCCTGGGGTCATGTGATCACCTTTTACGACCTTCCGACAAGCAAAGTCAATGAGGAAGCCTGATTCACTTAACAACTGTGTTACTAACTTAACAACTGCAGTGATTCACTTAACAACTGTGGCAAGAAAGGTTGTAAAATAGGGAAAAAGTCATTTAACAAATGTCTCACTTAGCAACAGAAATTCTGGGCTCAATTGTGGTCATATGTCAAGGTCTACCTGTACTAGTTTATGCTGAGTGCTACTGAATAACATGGTTGCATGATTTTTTAAAACACTGCACTTTAAAATTCAAATAAATCCATCTGGAAAACAATAGAAGATAGTTTTACCCACTGAAAAACCAGTTTAGATTTCACAAGGAATTGTTAGTTAAAGGATGTGTTAAAAGGAAATGATACAGATCAAAGAATAAATGTGTCACCTGGAATCCTTTCTAATACTGCCGTAGAGATAACTGCAGACTCTGAAGCCAGACCTAGGATTAGATCTACACTACGTTTTGTCTCAGAGAATGCTCCCAAAACTTATACAGTATACTATTTCAATTAATCATGATTTTAGTTAACTATTACAGAGTAACAGAGTTGGAAGGGACCTTGGAGGTCTTCTAGTCCAACCTCCTGCTCAGGAAGAAAGCCCTACACCAGTGACAGTGAACTTTTTAAACACTGAGTGCCCAAACTGGTGTGCGCATACCAAAACTGAAAGGTGCGCATTTGTGAATGTGCACATGCGCAAATATACACTTGCACGGACATGCACAAACATGCACATGTGCGGACATGCATGAACATGAACATGCACGGACATGTGCAAACATAGACATGCACGCACATGTGCAAATGTGCATATGCACATGTGCAGACATGCACATGGACATGCATGCACAGCAGAGATACAAAGACCAGCTGACTGGAGGGAGGCGGGGCATCTCAACACCGGCAGCACAGCAAGAGGTAAGATATTTTTCTTTCTTGAGCTTTCTTCTCGTCGTTTGCAGGGAAACAGAAGCTCATGAAAGAAATGCCACAGAGATCTGACCTGGGGCGATGGCGCGGGTGCCAACAGAGAGGCTCTGTGTGCCACTTCTGGGACATGTGCCATAGGTTCACCATCATGGCTCTATACCATTTCAGACAAATGTTGTCCAATCTCTTCTTAAAAACTTCCAGTGTTGGAGCGTTCACAACTTCTCCAGGCAAGTCATTCCAGTGACTGATTGTTCTAACTGTTAGGAAATTTATCCTTAGTTCTAGGTTGCTTCTCTCCTTGATTAGTTTCCATCCCATTGCTTCTTGTCCTGCCTTCAGGTGCTTTGGAGAATAGGTTGACTCCCTCTCCTTTGTGGCAGCCTCTGAGATATTGGAATACTGCTTTCATGAAACCCCTAGTCCTTCTTTTCATTAAACATTTATAAACATATTAATTGCACTTAATTAACTTATTGCTTATTCTTGCTTATTGACTACTGAGGAACATATCGTATTGCAAAATAATACCAGGCAACAGAGCTAAGTCCCCTGTGCCTCAAGTGGTACACTGAATTCTCGTTAACGCACATCTAAGACAATAATATCATACTTGAGCTGAGCTATCCACTTACCTGTACTTAGATGAACAAGAGATGCAGTTTAATGCAGTGGTTAAGCATCAAGCTAGAAATTGGGAGACTGTGAATTCTAGTCCTGCCTTAGGTAAAAAGCCAGCTGGTGTGCTTTGGGCCAGTCACCTCTCTCAACCCTAGGAAGCAAGCAAGGGCAAACCACTTCTGAAATCTTGCCAAGGCAGTCACAAATTAAGCAAATTCAAATATCGTGGGAGTTTAAGATCCAAACAGACAGGCATCTTGTTTAAAACATGTCTAACATAACAGTTATTGAAAAGAAGAAAGTCTGGTTCATTGATGTTGCTATTCTGGGTGATGCTAGAATTGAGGAAAAACCAGTTCAAAAACAATATATATTGGGGCTTATAGATCAAAGTTGAAATCCATTATTATACCAGTTGTGATTGGAGACCTCAGAACAATACTTGCGTGATATTGAAAATATCAAATTGGTCAGACCTGAACACCCTAATTAAAAAAAAGACACCAAGCAGAGAATGGTCTATATTCTCAGATATGACATTAATAATTCTTAGATACTTGGTTAGAACTTGAATTATTAAGTTTTCACCAGACCTAGAATGTGAATCTAATTACAGTATAGATTACCAGTACATAATAATAATCATTTCAATTTCTACAAAAGATTGAGGGGAAAGTGGATAAAGATAAATCCTGACAATGGCTTATAACTAGAACAGTTAAAGACTTGATTTTGGTTCCTCAAAGGCAAGCTATTCAACAACAAATGCAATCAAGACCAGAATTTTAAAAAAAACTATCAAATGAGTCAAATTACAGATTTGGCAAAGAAGCAAATATATATATATATTGTGAGATATCTGAATAAAGATTGATAAAGTCTTGCCTCATAAGGCACCAAATATAATGGTGATTAAAAAGATGAAAGTGTGGATAATTGATATGGCAACACCAGGAGATATTAGAATAGAAGACAAAGAATTAGAGGAGCCATGGTACCGTATTAAAATCTGAAAATCAAAATTGGAAGATTATGACAGAAACCAGCCATGGTGAGCGCTATGGTTTTCAGGACAGCAGGTGCCAAACCAAAAAATCATGGATGCCACTTAGAAAATTTGCACATTTAAAACATTTCCATCTGTCAATTGCAAAAGGCAACACTGCTTGGATCTGCACATATTACACTGATACGTTATTAGAATAACAATATTGGAAGAGATTTTGGCAACACCCTGCTCAAGGAAGAGATACTGTTTCAGACAAATGGCTATCCAATCTCTTTTTAAAAATCTCCAGGGATGAAGTATCCACAACCTCTGAAGGCAAGCTGCTCCATTGATCGATTGTTCTGTCAGGAAATTTCTCCTTATTTTTAGATTGGATCTCTCCTTGATTAGTTTCCATCCATTGCTTCTTGTCCTGCCTTCAGGTGCTTTGAAGAATAGTTTAACCTCTGTTCTCTGTGGCAGCCCATTCGATAATGGAACACTGCTATCATATCACTCCTAGTCCTTCTTTTCATTAAACAAGAAATACCCAATTCCTGCAACCATTCTTCATATGTTTTAGCCTCCAGTCCACTAATAATCTTTGCTGCCTTTTTGTGCACTCTTTCCAGAGATTCAACATTTTTTTTTATATTGTGACAACCAAAACTGGCTGTAACATTCCAAGTGTGGTCTTACCAAAGCATAATAAAGTGGTACTAACATTTGTGTGATCTTGCTTCTATACCTCTGTTGGTTCAGCATGGGACTATGTTGGCTATTTTGGCAGCTGCAGCACACTGCTGGTTCATATTTAACTGATTATCCATTAGGACTCCTAGATCCTTCTTGTAGTTATTGCTAATGAGCCAGGTACCACTTATTCTATGGTATACCTGTGCATTTGGTTTTTCTTGCCTAATTTTTCTTGCCTAATTGCCTAATTAAAACATCCTAGGCCCTTGGGAAAAACCTGATGCTTAAAAATGCCAACACCAATCTAAAAATGTGGCTGACTATGTGATGAATCATATAATAATAATAATATGAAGTCAACAGGAAGTGTCTGTTTGGACGTCAGAGCCTTAGCTAATGTAGCTCTGGAAGATGCTTCTAGAGCAGGGGTGTCAAACTCATGTTTTCACAGCATTGTCACGTGACGTACAGTGACTTTTTCCCCCTTTGTTAAACTGGGTGTGGGCGTGGCCAGCCCATAATGCACCCAGACATGGGCCACAAATTTGACAACCCTGTTCTAGAGAGATGCATTTGGCTCCATTCTCCCAGTATTTTGAAACATACATGATTTTCATCAAACTTTTAACTTGTAATGGATTTTTTTCATGCCCTTGTTTACTGTTACATTTAATATTTGTATTTTCATTTTAAATGTAAGCCTCCTGAGTGCTTGTATAAATAGAAAGGCAAGTAAATTTATTTATGACAAATAAATAGAAGGCATACAGTAGGTAGGAAGAAGGAAGAGAGACAGAATAGATAGGGCGCATTCAAGGTAGGCTTTAACCTGACAGATATTATGGTTCTGTTATAGTGGGGCATACCATTGAACCCTCAAAACACCTCCTCTTATGTATTTGTATACCACTTCAGAAAGGATTTGTCCCATAACATCATAATGCTTTACCATTCTGGAATCATTGAGGTTAGAAACAGATTAACAGTCTTTCCTCTGTGAAGCCCTAAGAGATAACAAGCAGGATTGTGATCACATCAGGCTGCTGAATTTGTCTCTGTTTTAATTTCCTATAAAAGCCCTACTCCCACCCCAGGCACTGTGAGGAATTAAAGCCAAGCCTCTCTTTACCCCCACTGGGTTCTAATATTAGACCAGCTTCTAATAGCCCCTCCCTGCCAGAATTTCAGGGCAAGGAAAGGCAGTGTAGTACAGTGATTATGTTGTTGGACTTTGACTGGAAAGACCCATGTTCAAATCCCTAGTTGATTACAGGATCACGGAATAAATAGGGACACCCCCCCACTCTCTGGATTTCTTGTGATTGGAGAATAGCTTTATCCAGTCTTTATCAGCTTTCCCTAAACTAGCATGGCCTTCCCAGAAGTGTTGAAAAACCCACGAACTTCTAGGACTTGTTGTCCCAAAGCCTTTTGAATGCTGAGTTGTAAAGGCTTGTTTAAAAAACCCTCATGGAACAGTACCAGAAACAAAGAAAGGATGTTAAGCCAGCCAAGGTCATTCTGCAAACAGTTAGAATGATGGATTTTGCCAAGGTTGGTTTTTTTTACTAGCATTGGCAAGCTGGTATCCTCCAGATGTGGGTTTTTTTTGTCATTTGGTTCTATTTTAAAAGCTGGCTCTCAGGAAACTCTTTAACCACCTTCTTGTCATAAATAACCCTCAATTACTACCAAGGTTCCACTTTTTGGGAAAGTTAAGTTCCCTGGTGGGCCATGGACAAAGCAGTGGCTGGTTGCAAACAGCATAATAATCCTCCACCATAAACAGGATTTGTGTTCTCAGGGGACAAGTGGGATACTCTACCGATGCTCTCAGCATTTCAATATTTTATTGATCTGAGATGCATTAAGGAATAAAATTGGTAAATTTTTACTCAGTCTTAGAAATGTTTGCCAACTTTCACAGATATAATATACCTACCGTATTTTTGGAGTATAAGACGCACCTGAGCTTTTGGGGAGGAAAATAAGGGAAAAAATCTGCCTACCAGGTATTTATCTGGCTAGCGTCCTTAGTCTGGTCAGCTTCAGCACATTATTTTATCCCCTG
>JANHFT010004804.1:63559-78346 GCA_032467955.1 Pseudoxenodon macrops
ATAAGGTATTCTGTTGCGAGCAGAGGAGTGGAGGACTCTTCTCGTGAAATATCTCTGGACACGCTCAATTGTATTAACGTCTGATATGCAGTGCGGGTTCTAGGCAGAGTAGCTGTATTCAAGAATTGGTCTAGGAAAAGATTTGTATGCCCTAGTTTGTAGTTCAATATTACCAGAGAAAAAGCTACGCAAGATTACGTTAACAACTCTTAATGCCTTTTTGGCAATGCTGTTACAATGAGTTTTGGCACTTAGGTCATTTGAGATGAATACTCCAAGGTCCTTGACAGAGTGAGGGTCGTCTACGAGGTTGCCCAGCTTGTATTTTGTGTTCTGATTTTTTTTTTTTTTGCCGAATGTGTAAGACAGAGCATTTGTTGGTTGAGGTTTGGAGTTGCCAATTCTATCAGTTTTTTCAGTTCAACCCTCTTTGAAGTAATTTCTTTTCAATATTGTGTTGGGTTGAAAAGAGTTACGTATAAGCAGAGCGTCTCCCTAAAAGCAGCTAAAAGTGGCTTCGGTTCACATCAAGGGAAAGGACAGGGGGGGCACTTCCAAATGGAGCACCTGGCAACACTCCAAGTCTACTTCTCCAATAGGCTTTATTGGGGATTTTTCTTTTCTTTCTGGAATTGGTTTCTGCAGCCCCTGGTCTGATGCCGGCCATTTTCAAACTTCCTATTCACCACCACCAGAAATTTGGGGCAATTCTTTTCTAGTTCTGGAGATCTATTCTTCAGAGAGACAGAGACAGAGCCCTGTGCTCTATTAAATAATTTCTTTAGCATAGTCTGCTCGGTTGGAAACAATAAGGACATATAATCTCTCTCTCTATATATATATATATGGAAAATATAATCTATATAAAGGGAAAGGAAGTCACTGGTAGCCCTTATGATGAAATAAATCATTCTGCAATCAATCAGGGAGGAGAGAATTTGCTGAGGTACCTCTTGAAGGAGGAATTACTGGTATCATGTGCACATTATTCATAATATTTTTTTCAGTAAAACTTTTATTAGAAACATAAAAACTGACGGCAGAGAAAGACCCACTGGTCCATTAAGTCTGCCCTTTTGAGTTTTTTGTTCCTTTTATTATTTTGTAATTATTATTATTTTATTATATATTTGTATTGTATTATTTATGTATGTATGCATGTATGCATTTATGTTGGGTGATAGATGCGTTTAATGGAAAATTGTTTAAATTCAGTTTACTGATGACAGTCCCATTACCTCTGCTAGAAGGTAGTTCCAAGTTCCCACTACTCTTTCTATGAAGTAATACTTGTTAACATTACTTTTGAACTTCTGTCCTATTAGTGTGATTCCTACTCTGTTCAGTATTATTCCTACTGGTACTTTGAGTAAATAAAAGGACTCCATTTAGGGTACCACAAGATCAGGAAAAGAATGAATGTGAAAAGCAAGAACATCAACACAAAATTAAATCTCCGGAGAGGAAAAAAAAGCAGGAGGTAAAGAGAGAAATAAGACCTTCTAGCCTTTTCTATGGTTTCTGGGAAGTCTGAAATTATCCTTCGAATTATCAACCAAGTCTGATTCTAATCAAAATCTGAGCTCAGACAAATCAACTGGGCACTGCTGCCTGCTGAGGCTCACAGACATTCCACTATTTTAATCTTGCACTAGTTTTCTTCCAGAAGACAAATTATATATTTATCAAATGAATAAATAAATGGAACAAATGATTGATGCTATCAATCTCTTTATTTTTAAAAGAAGGATACTGCATTGGTGAACTTGAGGTTAAACGATATTAATATATCTTTCCTTGCAGGACAGATTGGGAAATGGCTTCAAAATGAACTACAAATGCATGACAATGTCTGCCAAAATTGGTTGAACTAAACAATAAGCCAGCAATTTTAGTTATTTTAGCACAAGCTAATAGTAGTCATTTTAGTTTTCTTCACTTCCTCATTTTCCCAGCCTAAGCTTATTACTGCTTTTCTTTACTATTTAAAAACGTCTGCATGAAATATTTATACCTGTAAACATATCTTTTAACCAATACCATTTTCCTCCAGGTGAACTTTCTCATATGATGCAGCTTTGTGCCTACTTTCCCTAATAGATGTATTTTTATGCTTTCCTTTTTTTTTAGTACTGAACTTCACTTTGAAATGTGAAATATTGTTCTATCTGTATACAGTATTCTAGTTTGCATATGAGAAGTTTGAATTTAATACACTTAATACACTGATATGTGAACTGGACAATTTTTTTGCCAATTTCTACCCAGGAAAGAGCTTTTTAATACATTATAGATTATAAAAGGACTGTAGGTAGCAAATGTGACCAAGTGGTGTTAGCTATAGGATGTCCATATTGTTATTCTGATGTCTGATCATCTATAGGGCATATTCTCTTAAGTGTATTTGTCCGTGACAGATAAATTGTAAGCATAAATTATAATATCATGTAATTTATAAGATGTTATGTCATTTACAAAAATCATGAATTTTTCCTGGCTCTTACTCACTCTCCCCATTTAGGTAAATATGATAGCCTATCACTAAAATTATCATTTTAAAATCAGTTCCTCTGAACATAAAACGTATAGTGTAACTGATTTGAATTGAACTTATGTGCTCCAATAGTCTTGTACAGAATTGTAGTCTTCCAGTCTCCTTAAAGTCCTCCTCTATACATATATTGCTATACACCACACAGAGGGAGATGGGCAATTATGAAATATAAATATATTTCATGAGATTTGCAGAACACGGATAAGTGTGACAGACCTTCTCAGTCATAGTTTGTGTAGCCGCAGCTTACTTTAATTCTGCAAACAAGTTGCATCTGTTTTACTTCAATATGTGTTTGCTCCCAGTTGACTCACTACAGATAAAGTGTATACTAGACTTTATCCTGGGATAATTTAGTTTTTTGTCTGAGCATGGTTTTTTGGTTTTTTATATTATTTTCATCTAGCTATTTAGTTTTAGTTTTTATTTGAAGGAGTTACTACTGACAGTCCTTTGGAATTCACAGTTACAAGTACTATAAATAAAATGGCAAATATAGAAAACAAAATTCATTTGTTCACATTTAAGTTAATTTACCTAACTTCAAAGGAGAGATAAACTCATGGACAAACATATAGAGTAGAATTGAGCAAATGTCTATGTTGAGACAACCAGTGATGGATTGTGTGTTCAGATATGGATAAAATTAGTTCTTCAAACCTTCTAGAACAGGCAGATAAATAATGTAACTCCATGTTTGCTATAATCAAAATTGCTTTGCTATTTTTGAAAATCAATTTCACTTCTATGTAAATATGTAGCATTATCTTAAGGATGAAAACAGAATTGGCATACCATTGCATACCTCTCTAGTGACTAATATAAAAGGAGGATGAATTTCATATTTTTCAAATCAATTGGATTCTGACTTATAAGAGATTTTGATTTTAAGATAGCCTATTAAGATAAATTCCCAATGAACAAGCTTACCATTCATCAACCTGATATAAAAGCTTGTTGTAAACTTATATCTGGAAAACTAAAACAATTACTCTGGCAATTGGATTTTCTGAGTGAAAAATAAAAAGGAGAATTTTCTGAAACTTCTGTTTAATTTGTGTGTGTATGTATGTATGTATGTATATGTATACATACATACATACATACATATATATATATATAATTTATGACAAAAGTTACACAAAGCAAAACATTAATTTCCTTCTTATTCCACATACACAATTTAAGTTCAGCTCATCTATCTTAATCTATTGCTCTTTGTGCTAAATATATTTAATACATATATTTAAATTCAATACCATTCAAGATGTACTAGTTTTTTCAAAGCAAAGAACAGCTGAACAGTTTGAAAGTTATTACTTTCAGACATTATTGAAATTGACCCCAACAACCAGTTTTGACAACTTAATACAGTCCAAAACACTAATTCTGATTTAAACCAATTGATATTATACTCAGAAAAGGGTCTAAAGTCATTATTTTTGGCATAGAACACTCAGGTTATTCAATTACCATTAACTTCAGAAAGCGTATTTCTCCATGCTGTAGAATAGAATAGAAAACAGTTCCAACAATAATAATTTTATGTTGCTTATTCTAGAGAGGATACTTTTGATTGGAATTGTAACTGGGAAATGGGCAGACGTTGGAAATTAAGCCTTGCCCCCATTACTTAAGGTTCAGTTTTTAAAAAAAAGTGATATTGCTTCAACCAGTGGGTGTTGTTGGACAAGAATTGGAGTCATTTTTGGAGAACACATCTTCTTGAAAGAAGAGAAAAACAGCTTAAAGCATGTGATTTTTATTTTAGATCAAATGCATTTTCGTTTGTTTGATTTAGATTGACAGAACTGTTTATTTTATCACAGGAGCAATAATTTTGGGAGGTAACATAATCTCTGCTTTGCTTGCAATTGCATGAGAAACAATCAAAGTATTCTGAACGATTTGCAGTTGGTATTTTAAAGCATGCACTAAAATGGTGAACAGCTTCAGTTGCAGGGCACTCATCAATATGGGGAATTCAGGTTACAAATTCTTAATCTGTTTGGCTTCTACAGTGAGCTGAAGGAATGAAAAACTGTATTAAGTTGTTTCAGGGTGTGTGTTTAAATTGATTTATGAGCTCAGAGATGTTGAGGAAATGCATTTAGTGATTTGAAATGAATATTTTTCTATCCTACACCTACTGATTATGAGATCATTTGGGGTATGTTGGGAATTAACATTAAATTATCACTTCGTTTTTCATTTCAGGCACTGTGGTACTTCATCAGACATGTTTCATTCAGTAGAGAAATTGTTGTTTTCAGTAAATAAAATGAGTTCATCTCTTGGTCTCCATTTATTTAAAACAATTTTATATTGCCCTTCATCTCAAATGTACAGGCATTACTGAAGATAAAAATAAATACTGTAAACTTTCAAATGCTGTTATATTTTGCTTCATTCTAACAAAACTACAAGCAAAACAACAACCAATTCTGTTTGTTTCTTGTCCTATATTTTATATAAAATTGGATCTAGGGTACTTAAAATTGGATCTAGGGTACTTATGACCCAAAGAGAATGTGGGATGATAGTTACTGAAACTAGATAGACTTTTTAAACCTGATCTGCTCCAGTTACTTTAATTATAATTGTGACCAGCCCAAACAAGCATAATCAATTGCTTCTGGTGGTGGGAATTAGAGTCCAATGAATCTGAAATACTGCACACTTTAGCTTTTTTCTTTCCATAGTATTCCATACAGCAGAAGTGAATGGGATTTAAAGAGAAGTCCCTAGAGAAAGAGAACATAAGAAAGTTAGGCAAAGAAAAAATTCGCTTTCCTAAATCACACACTTTGATCTTAAATTTAGGAGAAATTTCTATTCCTCAATTGATAACTGTTAGATACATTTGTAATCAGACTTCAGAGAAATGCATTGTGTTTGAAATGCTGGGAAAAGAAATAACAACAAAGTTTTGTTGACACTTTTCTGAAAAATATTAACATTCTTGTGGGCTGGTATATATATATGTGCACAGGTAAGTACAGCGCATTCAGAAAATATTGAGACCCCCCTTCACTTTTGTCAATTTTCTTATGCTGCAGCCTGATTCTACAGTTGTTTAAATTACTTTTTACCCTCTCATTAATCTACACTTAGTATCCATACTGATAAAGTGAGAACAGAATTTTAAAAATGACATCACAAAATTGAAGGGGGTCTGAATCAGAGGTGGGTTTCAGCAGGTTCTGAGCAGTTCTGGAGAACCGGTAGCAGAAATTTTGAGTAGTTCGGAGAACCGGTAAATACCACCTCTGACTGACCCCGCCCCCATCTGTTCTCTGCCTCCCAAGTCCCAGCTGATCAGGAGGAAATGGGGATTTTGCAGTAACCTTCCCCTGCCACGCCCACCAAGCCACACCCACAGAACCGGTAGTAAAAATATTTGAATCCCACCACTGGTCTGAATGTAAATCACGTGACCATGGGGATGTTGCAGTGGTCATAAGTGTGAAAAATGGCCTTAAGACACTATTTTCAGTGCCATTGTAACTCTGAATGGTCACTAAAGGAACTGTTGTAAGTCAAGGACTACCTGTATATGTTCTAGCTCTTAGTTGAATCTATAATTGCTTAGTTTTTTCAATCTTCAGGATAGACAGCATGCAAGAAAGCTGTTGCTAAGTGGTGTGTGTGTCAAACCATCAAAACTGAGACCTGACAGCAAAAGATCTGATTGTCAAGTAGCTTCTCACCTTTGTGTGTAAAATTACATTCTTCCTTGAATAAGGAAAAAAAATGACTAAAAAAGGTCTGCTATGCTTGTCCTTAGATAAGGAAGAATCCCTACTTATTATTGCATGTCCTGATGAGTTCTTGATCTCCTATTCCCTCATCATTAGAAAAATCAAATCAAAATCTTTTTAAAATTCAGAACCCAGAAATGTAATATGAATCATACCAAAAGCCTTCTCTATATCCAGCAAAATTAAAACAATTGTCTGTGGCTATTTCCAAAATGTACATCACTGATGAATATTATAGATGCCAGTCTGTCGGTTTTGTTTTTATTAATCCTGACTGGATTGGAGAAAGTGAGTTGGATAAATTAGAGATGACACTATGTTACAGTAATCTCTTTTCCAATGTCATAGTTAATATCTTTGCATTGAAGTTAGGCAAGGATACTGGCTCATTACTTGCACATCTGACAGGGTCTTTCCCTGGTTTTAATAATATGGTAATAAGTCTCATAAAATGAAGACTGGAATGTAGTGCGATTGAATGACTCTTTAGAGTTCTCTAATAATATTAACCAGGGCTCTGGCTAATCATATTTTTCCCCTGGAGAGGATTCCTGCAGCATTAGAGCCTGATGTGAAATCACAGAACGCTTCTATATTTTGTCTTATTCTCCTTGGGGGCTTTATTGGGGTTGTAAGGAGAGAGTTCATTGATTTGGTTTACCTGTGTTGGGACAGGTGAGACCGGGGGAGGGGGTTAGGATCGCCTGACCAATAGGGAAAGTACTGGCCAAGAAGAGGTTGCAATGTTCAAGGTAAAAGGAATATCTCTGAGCATTGTGTCTGTATGGATTGTACAGTATATTCTGCTGTGATTTGTGTTGTTGTGTATTGTCTGCTTTGGATTTTGTGGGTTCTGATTTGTAGATGGTAGAGGACACTTCTCTCCACCTTTGCCTGGCAGGGTTGTTGTGAATGGTCTTGAACAGATTGCTTACCCCCTGTAGTACAGCTGAGTGGAGTGAGAAAGGATGGGGGGGGAGGAGAGGTGGGATATTGGCCCTTGAGTAGATCAGATTTAGGTCAGGTTGGGATTAAGAGTTGGGTTGGGGGGGATAAAACTACAGCACCCATTAAACTTGGTGTTCACCTCCAAGCAGTTGTGCTGTCTGGGTGTGGCAGATATTATCATTTGTTCTTTGTCGTAGTCCGATTAGCCCAATGATGGGATTGGCCCTCTGGAATGGACAGTTGTTTGTATCCAGCTGTTTGACCTTCTAGAAAAAAATTTAATGGGTGGGAGTTTTGGGGGTCTGCAACCATGTATTGTGTTGTGGTTTTTTAAAATGTATTTTAAGATAACTGTGTTTAATATTATTGTGCTGTGTTGGCATTGGGAACTGCTGAGATTTATATTGACTACTTCCTAATGTGATTTGATTGCTTATTTTTACCTATGTCTATCATTATATGTTGTACCTTATGATTCTTGACGAATGTATCTTGTCTTTTTATGTATACTGAGAGCACATGCACCAAAGACAAATTCCTTGTGTGTCCAATCACACTTGGCCAATAAAAAATTCAATTCAATTCAATTCAATTCAATTCTACTCTACTCTACTCTACTCTACTCTACTCTACTCTACTCTATTCTATTCTATTCTATGTTTACCCAAATTAATCTGTTGTTGTTCAGTTGTAAAATCTTCTAATTTGTATCACTGACCCTAATAGTAAAAATAAAAACCTTGATAGTTAATATATTCCATATTACAAGCAGTCCTCGACTTACAAGCACAATTGAGCCCAGAATTTAGGTTGCTAAGTGAGACATTTGTTAAGCGAATTCTGTCCCATTTTACAACCTTTCTTGCCACAGTTAATAAGTGAATCATTGCGGTTGTTAAATTAGTCATGTGATTGTTAAGTGAATCTGGTTTCTTCATTGACTTTGTTGGTCAGGCCACAAAATGGGAACATTTGACTCCAGGACACAGCAACCATCATAAATATGAACCAATTAACAAGCATCCACCTTTTGATCATGTGACCATGGGGCTGCTGCAGTCATAAGTGTGAAAACAGTCATAAGTTACTTTTTTCAGTGACGTAACTTTGAACTGTCACTAAATGAGCTGTTGTAAATTGAGGACTACCTGTACTAAATAACTGTCAATTAGGTTTCTAATATAAGTCTGTAATAAAGCAGGCTTTACCTTTTACATTACGCTGAGTCCTCTTAAGTTTCTCTTAGACATAGCAAAATATCATACCGCTACAAATATATGCCTTTAAAGTTAGTGGGGCTTCAATTAATTTCATACAAAATGCCAGTTTTTTTTCCTCAATGTATTTTACAGAAGAAATATTTCTTATTAATGGAGTGTTCAAATATTTTTGGAGCAGAAATTTCTGAAATCTGGCAAGGTTATTATATTCAAATGTAAACACTGGTTGTTAATTTCAGAAAGATAGGTGAGCACAGTGTTGTGTAAACAGAGCAGGCTATTCATAAGGAATATGAATATGAGGTGCCTTTCTGAACACAGGGAGCTGATTGCTGACAACGGAAGTAAAGGCGTAAGGGATTAATGCATTAGTGCAGGGGTGGGGAACTATTACCCTTTTATGACCTGTGGACTTCAATTCCCAGAATTCCTGAGTCAGCCAGGCTGGCTCAGGAATTCTGGGAATTCAGGAATTCTGGGAGGTGAAGTCCACAAGTCATAAAGGGGCCACAGTTCCCCACTCTGCATTAGTGGAACACATAGACACAGAGGATCATAAGATAAATCAATCACTAAACCAGGCCAGCAAACTAACGTAGCTTACAAAACAGTGCCACTTAGAATGAGATTGTGTCATAAAGGGAGAGGAGGAAATGATAATACTAAAGAATTTTCCCAAGCTCCATGCCCCATTCAGACAATATGATGGAAGTAACCATCGTTACTTCAATACTTCAGTAATTCTTTTCCTTTCCCTTTTCCTCCCGCAAAAAGGTTGTACATAAATGCTATTGGTTTTCAATGTTTTGCAAGGCTGAAGCTATGACACATGTTGGAGATGGAAAGTGTTTTTGAGGGCAGGTGCATGAATGCTAGAGAAAATGTAGCCACCTATGTTGAATAGGCTGGAAAAGCCTTAAGTGTTTAGCATTGCTCACCCCCAGGTAATGGCAATAGCACCCGAAGTCAGAATCTCAACAGAAGTCATGGCTGCAAAATAGCTGACGTTTACTAGCAAATAAAAGCAGGTCACGAGAGGAATAGCAATCATCAATGCCCTTGGCAGAGTCACCTGCAGAGAGAAGAAAATAAGATGCACCGTGATGAGCTATGGAGATGTATAGGTCTGGCACTGCATAACTTTTTGATACTGAGTTCTAAATATATAAACACAATTTCAGATATTTCTCACATAGTCAAAAAGCAAAGGTAGAGGAGAGAAAATACAAAGATTTCATTAAACAGAAACTACTGTAGTTCAATATGCAAACGCAACACCAAACAACAAATGCGCAGCTATGGAAACAAAATAAGACTAAAGGGAACTTAGTATATGATAGTTCTTATGTTCTTTCATCTGCTGAAAAGTCACAGTTTTGTATTTTAATCTTTAAATCAGTGTTTCAGATTGTGGATTTCAGTGCCCCAAATGCCCCAGCCAACATGCACATAGGAAGTCCATATATCTGCATGTTTCTGAGATATACAGCTACATTTAAATATTGGACTACCTTTCTTTTATTAGAAGCATGCATACGGAAACACCCCGCCCTCCTCATCACCACCATTCCCAGTTACTCTGTGAGGAAATCAAAGTGAAAGGAAACGAAAGGGTCTAAATCAACACATTTGCTTTGTAAATCGGAATTTGAAAGTGGGTCCCTCTGGGTGAATTCCAATACCTTAATTATAATATAATATGGTGTAAAACAACATTTATGTTTTTTATGATGGCTGCAATCCTAAACATACTGAACTCATTGAAGACCTCAGGACATACTTCTACTAGTGGTAGTGTGCTGTCAGGTGAGATGCCTGATAACATAATCTTGAGAGAAAACAAATTTTGTTTGAGATTTAGAGCAAATCCTCTGAGATTCGGTGGATTCTAGTGAAGACATTCGAGAAAAAATAAAGCTTTATCAAATTTTTTAGAACAGGATGAAGAACATTGACGAAGTTTATAGAATAAATACAACATTTGCAAAAATACAAAGGATATCTATAAGCTGCCCAGAGTTGCCTTATAGGCAGATGGATCATATAAAAATTGAATAAATAAACAAATAAATCCTGGTGAACTTTGTCAGGAAGAAAACAGGAGACCAAGTTCTGCAGCATTCTAATGCAAGATTGAAGATTGATAATACAAATGTTAATGGTACACAAAGTAACTCCAATCAGAATATTGTATAAAAGAAAAGTGTACTTTCTCAATGACTTAAACAGAAAAGGATTCCATTTCAACTGGACAAGCAGGTAGGAGTAATTTTTATTTTCAAATAGTAGAGGTTCTGATTGTGTTCTGTGCTGAAATTGAGACATTTTCTAGAAAAAAATCAAAGAATGCAGATAGATAGATAGATACACCTCAGACAGACAAACAAAACTAAATCATTATTTGGAAAAAAAACAAAACAAGATGTAATTTACTTACAAAAGTGTTGTGGTACACGACAAACTACTTGTAAAACTAAAATCTTATGGCATTTCTGGACCCCTGTATAAATGGATAACTACGTTCCTGTCAAACAGACAAGTGGTCAAAATAGGGAGTGCACTATCAAATCCTGTACCTGTTAACAGTGGTGTCCCCCAAGGTAGTGTTTTAGGGCTTACATTCTTTATACTTTACATAAATGACCTTTGTGATCATATTAAAAGCAACTGCATTCTCTTCGCTGATAATGTAAAACTATTCAACACCAGCGATAATGCTACTACCCTTCAAAAAGACCTTGACTATATGTCACAATGGTCAAACAAGTGGCAACTTCAAATCTCAACCAACAAATGCTCATTTGCAAAAAAAAATTAGAACATAAAATTCAAGCTGGATGGACACGACCTTGTAGATGACCCTCACTCTGTTAAGGACGTTGGAGTACTAATTTCTAGTGATCTAAGTGCCAGAGTCCACTGTAACAACATTGCCAAAAAGGCATTAAGAGTTGTTAATCTAATCTTGCATAGCTTCTTCTCTGATGATACTGTACTTTTAACTAGAGCATGCAAAACATTTGCTAGACCAATTCTCGAATACAGCTCATCTGCCTGGAACCCGCACTACATATCGGACATTAATACAATTGAGAATGTCTAGAGAACATTTCATGAGAAGAGTCCTCCTCTCCTCTGTTCGCAACAGAATACCTTATGGTACCAGATTTGAAATTTTGGCCTTAGACAACTTAGAACTACGCCGCCTTCGGTATGACCTAAGCGTACTTCATAAAATTATCTGCTACAATGTCCTATCTGTCAATGACTACTTCAGCTTCAACCACAGCAATACACGAGCACACAATAGATACAAACTTGGAGTAAACTGCTCCAAACACGATTGCAGAAAATACGGCTTCAGCAATAGAGTGGTCAATGCCTGAAATGCACTACCTAACTCTGTGGTTTTGTTTCCAAACCCCCAAATTTTTAACTTTAGACAGTCTACTGTTGACCTCACCCCATTCCTAAGAGGTTTGTAAGGGGTGTGTATAAGCGCACCAACGTGCCTACAGTCCCTGTCCTAATGTCCCCATGTATTATTATTTTTTTGGGGGAAATTTATTTTTTTTCTTTACAAAACTCTTCATATATTTAACAAATCTGTGACATTTTTCATACAATTAACATTAACATTCAATATATTACATACATTCTAGTTAGTCAATCTAACCAACTCTATATACATTTCTCTTTCTTGTTCCTATTGTCAATCCATTGGTACCAGTTCTCCCACAGCGCATAGTATTCTGAATCATCTTTTCCGTTTAATTCTAGAGTGAGCTTATCCATTTCTGCACACTTGAATATTTTATGGATTACTAGTCCCTCTGGCGGGATACTGTCTTTTCCCCCAACATTGCGCATAGGCAATCCTTGCCACTGTTATTATGTGTAACATGAAGTATTTTGACTGTTTATTATAATTTGCTCTGATGATCCCCAAAAGAAAAATTTCCGGTTTTAATTTTATTTAACATTTGGTTAAATCCTGAAGCCAATTTCGTATCTTTGTCCAAAATCTTAATGTCCTAATGTCCCCATGTATTCTTAACCATGTCATGTATTCATAACCATGTTTATACATTTTATGTATTTCTGTAATCTTATATATGCTTGACAAAATAAATAAATAAAAATAAATGTTAATCCCATGTCATAGTCAGTTCCCCTTTTGATTGTCTTGGGGGTTCTCTATAATGCATCAGCCATTTGCTCATGGATTGTTTTTGAAACACCAGCACAGGATGAAAGTGTGTCAACAGATTTGGATCAGAATGCCCATGTGCACTGCAGCCTCTCACTGCATGTGGATCCAAGGGTGTTTGGGGTTCTTTGTTAATTATTTCATTGTTGTTTATAGCTTATTTACTGCTCAGAATGAAATGTCATATATTGAGTGAGTGACTGTACGGAATGAATGAATTAATTAATTAATTAATGCACATTTCAGAGCAAAGCTACCAAGGCAGTAAAGATCTGTAAACTAAGCCTTAGGGTTAAGCTTTAGCCTTCAGAAGAGACCATTGAGGAGAGAGAATGTGGTTTTCAAATAGTACAAAATACTTGCTGTTTGGAATACCATATCCCCAATTTACTTGATCCTAATGATCCCTTGGGCCTGGAGGTTGTATGAGGTCATCAATGTGATTTTTCTTGTCTTGCTATGGTTGCTGTAATATAAATTGGATTGGATTATCTTCAGGAGCCAATTTGTTATTGTATTGCCATTGTTATCTTAGGGATTCCCCCCCCCCAAATTATATTGTATTTTAATCTTGTTTGCTGCTCAGCATCATAATTAGTGATCTATATAAATCAACAAAATAAATAAACAAATAAACAAACAAACAAATAAATAAATAAATAAATAAGGAAAGGATATCATACAGAAAAGGAAATTGATTTATTATCTATTACCCCAGGGGATTTAAATCACAAAGAAGTTGGTTTAAGCTACCTGTCAGGAGTTTGCCAACTATAGCCAGTGGAAAAGGGTCTTACAGTGAGTTTTCCTTTGCTAGAGGTTTTCAAACAGAAGCTGTTTGGGTATCTATCAGAGGTGGTCTGATGAGTCCTATTTTGGTGACCTCTGGTTACTTCCACTTTTATGATTCTGCTGTATCCCCCAAACCTATCTACTGTAACCTTCAAGTGTTGTGCCACCCACTTCAGGTGTGAATCTGACATGCTAGAAAGAAGTCCTGATAAATACTGTACTGCAAAGCTAATATGGTTGCAACTTTTGGCAGTAAAACTATGGAGAAAAGAACTTCCTGAGATTTGAAGGAGTGACCATGAAATGGAGAAGACAAAGCTTGGCTTAATAGATTTGGAAAATTTGAGCCATTAGTTTTTCTCCAATATATTTTTTTAATGAAAAACAGCATTTAAAGCCTATAATTTTAAGCACAGGCATGATAAATTAAGAATGGTCCAGTTGTCTATGTGTTAGTCTTCACTTCTTAAGCAAGTGTCTCAAATTATATATGTACGTCTTGTACCTAGCCTAAAGTACTGTGAAAAATGCTGCCCACTCCTTTATACCATACGTGAAGAATCCTTTAACAAAAATAGACTCATCAGGGCAGATGTGAATTTTTGTCTTATAAAATATTATTTTTAGCAGCAGCTGTTTTAGAACTTAGGTGCTTTCACTGCAAAACTATAGATGAGTAAGTTATATCATATTTATTTAGGCAGCCAAAATTACCAACTCAAGCAAACTTTGTTTCAGATTGCAAGTTTTATAATAAATGGCAAGGCATGTCCGTTCTACCGTATATACTGCACTGATGGAAAGGTATTACAGAATGTTATTGATATGTGTAACTCCTTATATGAAGTTTTCTATTTTAAAAAAAACAACACAAATTCCATGTTAGAATATATAAATCTATTTGTATTATATCTTTTTCAGGATCACATTTGTATATTGCATAGAATGAAATATTGTATATACACAATGTTGTAGTAAGCAATGTAAAAATTGTATAAATAGTTAAGAACAGATGTCATTGAATGCAATAGAATTTCTCCACAAACATCAGATAATGACATATAATGGAATTTTACTGGATTTTCCCCCTGATTATTTTGACTTATTATTCCTTATGACTTTTATTGATATTTTATTGTTTCCTGATTGCTTATTTGTACCTGTGACTATGATTATCATTACGTGTTGCACCTTATCATTCTTGACAAATGTATCTTGTCTTTTCATGTACACTGAGAACACATGCACCAAAGACAAATTCCTTGTGTGTCCAATCACACTTGGCCAATAAAGAATTCTATT
>JANHFT010004804.1:78446-97074 GCA_032467955.1 Pseudoxenodon macrops
AATTTTGAGTAGTTCGGAGAACCGGTAAATACCACCTCTGACTGACCCCGCCCCCATCTATTCTCTGCCTCCTGAGTGCCAACTGATCGAGAGGAAATGGGGATTTTGCAGTAACCTTCCCCTGCCACGCCCACCAAGCCACGGCCACAGAACCTGTAATAAAAAAATTTGAATTCCACTACTAGTCTGAACGCACTGTACAGGCACTAGGAGATAATTGTAAACTTGGAAAGGCATTCTGTGTGCATACAACTGTTGTATTTTAGTAGATTTGTACACGCCCTGTAGTACCTTCTCCAACTGCAGGTCCTTTAGATGCTGGAATTATGGATTCCCAGAATTCCCAGAAAGTAAGGGGATTCTGGGGGGGGGAAAGCTGGCTTGAATTGTATACGCCTGAAACATGTTTGTATGCAAATATCACCAAGTAAAAGCACTGTGAACAATATATAAGTCTGAGTGTAATACAGGTGTTAAGTGAATCTGATTTTCCCATTGACTTTGCTTGTTAGAAAGTCATGAAAAGTGGTTACGTGATGTTGGGACACTGCAACCATCATATGAGTCAGTTGCCAAGCATCTGAATTTTGACTTTGGAGATGCGGCAATGGTCATAAGAGTGAAAAACAGTCATAAGTCACTTTTTCAGTGCTATTGTAACTTTGAATGGTCACTAAATGAACATTTGTTAAGTCAAGCACTATCTGTACTTGGGATTGTTTCTTCAACATAATAAGAGAGACATAGCTCTGTTCTACAAATATTGGGTTTAAAATAGAAGCTGCCAGGATATCAGTGCCTCAGAAGGATTACACATCAGGGGTGGGTTCTAGCTACCTTCCCTCTTGCATGTGCCGTCGATCCCGATTAAACTCATCTGAGAATGCGCAGGAGGCGTTGTGCATGCACAGAGGGTTATTTCCGAGTAAATTTCACTCCGGTGGATGGATTTCAAGCCGGAGGACTGGTTAGGGAGCGTATCCAGCTGGCCGTCGCTGCCGGTTCGGTGAAATTCCCGCTACCGGTTCTAGTGAACCCATCCAAACTGGTAGGAATCCACCATTACACATGCTTCTAATCTCTCAAATTAAATTAAGCCAACAGTTTTCATTCGCTGTTTGCTAATATTCTACTCAACTTTAAAGACCAACGACTTTGCACATGCTCAAAGCCACTGCTTATGAAGGAATGTGGTACTTTTATAAACAAAAAATACCCAACAATTTTATAGCTTAGAATTCCAGTTGTATTGTATTGTATTTACAGCTGTGCATCGAGCTGCTAGTTGCTAAGGAGGATGGTTTGAGAAATAAAGTGAGGAGGAGGGAGGAAAAGGGAAGGTTAGTCTGAAGATATTGATTGCATGACACACCGAACCATAACTAACAGCCATGTTTTAGTTGAACATATTGTGTAAACTCAACCCCTACAGTTAATTTATGATTCAGTGAGTCATGCACACCCATATTATTAAATAAATCGTGCTTAAACTAAGCATGAGTAAGCATATTGTGTTGACAATGAAAATATTAAAGAGGTGAGTAACTTCTGTCTTTTAGGATTGACTATCAACATTAAATGACCCCATGAGCAGGAAATATGCCACAACTAGCACATGGCAGAGTAGGAATAAAGGTCTTGGAAAAGCTGTTGAAATGTTATCACGTGTCTACTATCCCTACAAAGATCAGAATTATACAGGGAAGGGCTTTAACCTGTGATTCTTTACGGAAGTGAAAGATGAGCTTTGAAGAAACAGAATATTCATGCACCTTTGAACTCCAGGGTTAGAGAGAATGCCACAAAGAGCTTTGAAACAACTGGCTCATAGGACAAATCAGTTCAGAGTTCTCATGTAAAACCAGGGTCAGATTGTCGTATTTGGACATGTGATGGCTTAGCACTCTTAAAAAAAAGGTTATAATGTTGGGAAAAGTAGAAGGAAAAATAAGAGGTTAACCTGCAGTAGGATGGATTATAGCCACAATGTGTGACTTTTGGAAGAAGGATCCTTTCTGAAGGATAAGAATGGAGACAAATCATAGAACATAGAATAATTGCGTTTGAAGGGTCCTTGGAGGTCTAATAGAGTTGGAAGGGACTTTGAAAGTCCCCCTGCTCGAGTTGGAGACCCTACACCCGTGATGGCGAAACTATGGCACAGGTGTTATGCAGAGCCCTCTCTGAGGGCACGCGAGCCATCGCCCCAGCTCAGATCCACCATGCATGCGTGCGCACCTCCAGCCAGCCAGGTAGTTTTTAGGTCTCTGCTGCACATGTGTGTGGTGCATGTGAGAGATGCACATGCATACGTGGGGTAGGGGTTGTACACACATGTGGGAGATTGTGCATGCATGTGCGGAGGGGGCATGCACAAGGTGCATGCATGAGGTTGCTCGCACATGTGTGGGGGAGTGGATGCATGCATAGGGAGAGGTCACAAGTGGGGGGGCACAAGCAGGGGGAGTCATATATGCATGCAACCCGGGGTTCACAGGGCATTATGGAGCTGTCAGCATGCGACAAAAAGGTTAGCCATCACTGCCCTACTCCATTTCAGACAAATGGTTGTTCAGTCTCTTTTTGAAAGCCTCCAGTGATGGAGGCAAGCTATTTCACTGGTTGATTCCTCTCACCATTAGGAAATTTCTCCTTAGTTCCAAGTTGCTTCTCTACTTGGTTAGTTTCATCCAAATCTACGTGGTGCTAAGAGTCCACACCTTTGTGATACAAGATTATGTATCAAAATCTATCAATATAACTCACACCCATTGACCCAAGACATCAAAAGGTTTCCTGGTTAAGTAAGGCATATATTGGAAACCTGTGCCCTTCTAGATATCACTGAATTATAACTCCCCTAAGCCCAAGCTAATGTGTCCAATAATGAAGGTTGCTGGCACTTATAAATCAGCAGCATCTGAAGGTCCACAAGAACCACTATTCTCTAGTTTTTCCCTTTCTAAAATGGTTCGTCATAATTGTCATCAGCTGCAATCAGCATGACCAACCCAGATGTAAACAATTACAGCATCTGGAAAGTACATTTATTGATTGAAGCACTTCCCTCCAATTCTCATTTTTCATGATTATTATTTTTTTAATCCAAACCTGGAGCATTTTTTTTCTCCTTTACTCAGAAAATAAATGGTGTCCAAGGCAGCAAGCTCCGGGGATCTCACCGCTAGGGGATCGAAGGTTAATCAGGACCTTTTCTTGTGCTACCTCAGCTCACCTAGTCAGGTTTACTCTGAAGAACAACAACAACTGGTAACTGGTAAAGTGAAGGGAATTTACTCTCAAGTAAGTGCACTCAGCCCCGGGTTTCAAGGAAGACTTCTTACAGCTGGAGAAGACGCAAGTGAAAGCACACTTGGGAGAATGCGTTCCCGTGAACAGCCGGACTCAAAGGATGAGTAACAAAACCTTTGATTAGCCCCACCCGGGCTGCTTTCAGGATCGAAAGCTGACGACTTAGGATCAGGCAAGGGGGGTTTGTAGCTAGACTTTCTCCGACACTGAGAAATCAATCCGCTGGTGCGACGGTTTCCTTTTATCTGCCGGGATTAAAAAAACACAAAAAAAACCACACATACACACAGAACCCGATTCGGATTTTTCCAACATCCTGCCACAAGGCTTCATTCTTACGCACTCCGATCCTATACAGCCATCTCGGATATGTTTCTGCCTATGGCCGGGTTGCAATTGCACAACCCTGGAGATGGCTGCTTCCCAAACGCTGGGTTTTTCCTTTGCCTGCGCCGGTTGAGCATCCCACCTGCTCCCACCCATTCCCTAATAGCGGCGGCAGACCAAAAGTGAAAGCGGCCAAGAAAGAGGACGCGCGTATCCAAAGGGCTCCCGCGCTCGTAACCTAACGCCCAGGCGTTTCCCGCGCCCCTTTTCCCCTACACTGTTGGTTAATCAGGTCACCCCAGGATAAGAGGGGCTGCTGCTGCTGCTGCTGGGCGACGCTTACTCCGAGCCTCCCTTGAGCTCCGACGCGGTTTGGCGGCAACGACTCCTTGCTTTCGTCGAGGAGGAGTAGGAGGCGGCGGCTAGGAAAGAGTTAAACGCCGGGTCTTTGCCTCCCCTCCGGTGTAGCGAAGCGAGCGAGCAGCAGTGGAATTGCTGGCTGGCTGGGGAGAAAAAAAGGAAGAGAAGGCTGGTTACGATGCCCCAACTACAGAAGACTCGTTGATGCGCTGTATTGCATGCATATTGTCTTATTTTGCTTTTTTTTCTCTTCTCTCTTATTCCCTCCCTCCCTCTCCTCTGAACCCTCCCATCCCCTTCTGCGGGACTTTCACGGCGCGCGTGTTCAAGCCCTGGAAGGAGCCGCCTCGTGCACACACACACACACGCGCGCCCGCCCGCCCATCCTCACCTAGATCCAGGGTTGCTTGCACGGCTTGCTAGATGCAATTGCTGGCGCCGCCGTTTCCTTCTGCACCGGAAAGTTTCCTCCGCCTAAAGCGGCGTCTTTGCAAGTGGACCGCTCTGCAAAAGCTTTGGCGAGAAGCGTTTTTCTTGGGGCGCGTCAGAATTTCGGCTTAAGACCCGTTCTCCAAAAAAAAAGAGGAAGAGGAGACGCTGGAGTAGAAGAGACAAACCTCCCTCCCTTTCTTTCTCTCTCTCTCTCTCTCTCTCCCCCCTTTCTTGAAGGATTGTCGGATAACGAGGAAAAGGGGAAACGGCTCTCGATACATTTCATTCTTTACCACCACCAACATCCCTTGGTTGTTGTTTTTTTTAGCGACCACTCGTCTCGGGGGGATTTATTTGTGGAAAATAACCAACTAAAGAGAACCAAGCCAACTTGGAAAGCGGGGAGACACCCCCCCGGCTTGCTCTCTCCCATCCGCCCCAAGGTTTCCAGTGTAAGGATCGCTCTCTGGGTTTGCCTTTATTTTTCCCCCCTGTGACCAAGATCCAAAGGAACTGTGGAATTAGAAAGAAGCCGACCACCGATCTTTGGGTGTTTGTGTGTGTGTGTGTCGGTGTGACACCCAGCTGGTTCTGTTTCAACCGGCGCCGAGAAGAATTCAGGCGGCGTGCAGGTAAGGGAAAAAGAGAAGGTGCCTTTTTCCTCAGATTTCTCTCTCCCCCCCCTTCCCCCCCTGCTTTAAAAAGCACCTTGCATTGGATTCCTGCCTTCTCCTTCAAAAGTCCATCTCTGGGCGCCTCCTTTCCATTTCTTCCACCACCAGCCCCGTTTTGGATCCGAGGAGTGGGAAAGTTACTGGCCCCTTAAAGGAGGACCCGAATTCGCTGGTGGAAAGGAGGCGAAAACGGCTAAATAGAGACACAAAAGGGGGGGGACCCACACCGGTCCTTTTTTTTTAAATAAAAAAATGCACTTGAGGGTTGTTGCATTTCGGCTGGGAATGTTTGGCGCGTTTTCCCTGGGGCGCCTTGTGTACGCGGTTGCAGAGAGGGGGAAGCAGGGGCAACCCAGCCTTTTGAGTGTTTCAGGAGCAGCGTGTGGGTGAGGAGGGCGGGAAGGCACCCTGGCCCAGTCTCCAGCGGGCTCCTGAGTGAAAACGCGGTTGTCTGTGCAGGGGATTGCACTCCGGGATCGGCTGGGGATCGTTGCGCGTCCTTTTTCGTCCGCTAGAGGTTCCCCGGGAGCTCGGGATTGAGAACGCGGAGGGAGAAACACCCCCTACTCCCCCCCCCGGAAAATGGGGTTCGGTTCTTTTCAGCCGCACCTCGGCGCTCAAATTGTGGGGTCTCCAAAGCTTTCACTATCCCCCCCCCCACCCTTCTTGACGCTTTCTCATTTCTGACGTGTATGTGTAGAGAGCGAGCTTTGCGCCCTCACTTCTGTGCTTGACTCTGGAAAGCTCGCTGTTTTTATATGAGGGGTGGGGGGTCGTCGGAGGTAACCCCCATCCATAGTCGGCATTTCTCTCAGGTTCTGGCTCAGAAGGGCTGCTTAATGTTTTAGAAATAATGGCTTAACTTTAGGTGCCGTGTTTCATATTTCCTTCTCTGTAGGTGATATTTGTTAATTTTTCTCAAAGAACATTTTAGGGTGACCCATTTATTTGTTTTTTTTAACATGGTGGAAGATACTTGGGAGTATCAGGAGGAAAGGTGAGAGGAGGAGAGAGAGAGTTTGGTTTGACTCCCTAGCTATCTGTTTGCAGAGAGAAAACAAACCCCTATAGGTTGGAACAGATGGACGGTTTGGCAAATGCTTTTTAAAAAATCCTCTGCACATTTTTATTTAATTGGAATATTCCTTCTGTGATCTTGATTCTACTGGTCCAGCCCGTTGTTCATTTTCTGCCACATTACTATGATGTTTATGCAATCCATACATAGGGAGTTTGATTAAACCCTTTCTGATTTCTTCATTCACTGAAGCCAACAAATGCTTTCCCAGCTGAATAGCATCCAAGAATGAAATTGGATATATAGGAATCAAGCATACTATAAAGGAAAGCCTTGTGCCCTGAACTAGTGATAGCACTCATGGGGAAGAGCATGAGTTAAGAAAATTCTGAAGAATCTTCAGTTGGTAACCAAATGTTGGCATATTGTCATCAGCCATTGAAATCTTTTATTTCTTCTGGTTATTTTTGCTCTGGTGGCAACTTTTTTTTTTTGCTTTGCCCCCAAGTAAGAAAGAAAATGTGGGCTCCAATGTCCAGTATTATGTCTCTCCTTGGTTTTCGTTTCTCTGCCAGAGAATCACTGTACTAACATTTAATGAATACTTTAGGATTGCCAGGAAACTCCAAATGAAAATCATTAGATAGAGATGGCAAGAAAAAAAAAAGGTTTTCTCCAGAGAGCTCTGCTTCCTTGTGTCTAGACACAAGGTGGTAGGGTCAGTTAAAATGATCCAGGAGTGATTAATTTGTGAAAAAACAAACTGATTCATTAATCCAGTTCTAAAAGTTGCATATATGTAACACCCACACACGCTAATATATACTGTGTTATGAAGCATTGCAAAAAGCCTTATTTTCATTTATATCAGACCAGAAATTTGCTTTATTATAACTAAACATGATTGATGGGTTACAGGGCATGGATGATGCCTGAAGATTATAATCTTGGAGATTCGACATGTGAACAAGACTCACTGAATTTAGTAGGCTTGACCTATGAATGCATAGGTCTGTAGTATTACTATAGTAATAATGATTGGGATGATTACTTTAAGATGATATGTTTGTAGTATCTAATCTGATTCACATGTGTTGTATGAAATACCATGCATGCTTAAAGTTCATTCATCTAACATATGAGGGAGGCTAATATACTCTATAAAAACAAACCTTTTTCTGAGTCAAAGGTTTAATTCATATTAACTTGTATAAACTATAGCACATCTTCATAGCATATCTTAATATGGAAAAGGTTTTAATAAAGACATATAATGTTATTGATATATTTGATGTACATTGTGACCAGGGCAGCTTAATTTTCAGCCAGTGGTTTCAACCAGGCAGGATTGAAAAGCTTTTAAGTTGCAGAGATCCTTGTGACGTATGATTTTGTATGCTGTATAATAATCACATTATTGATTGCCTTTATCAGAAAGCTGTCTGCTGTTTTCTGATAAAAGGCTTAAAGACAGCAGCAGATGAGCTGAAGTAAGTTTTGTGACTTGCTTTCTTACTGCAACATTGCTAGAATAGTTGTGTCAGGACCTGAGAGGGTTCCCCCACCCTTTTTTTTTTTTAAGCTCAATTTTATTTGAGACTTTACTGGATCATTTTTATATAAATATAGCTAAACTTTGAATGGCTTGCCACAAAACTTGGAGAGATAGGGGTGGGTGGGCAGAAAAGGCTGTTTTCATTTTGATACAACATTTTAAGTGTGAAATTCATCATGTGGAGATAACTATAAACTATTATTGTTGAGAAAGAAAGAATTATATGGGCTTCTGGAGTGGTTTCAGGGGAAAAAAGAAAACCACATGAATTAGACCTCAAAGCTGCATAATTGGTTCCCTATTATATGAGTGGATAACTAGAGAATACCTCTGGTACAGCACAAGTTAGGTAGAATGCCAATTTTAGAAGGAAGGAAAAGAACAAGAAAATAGACCGAGTCTATTTCCTGTGCATGTTTATTTAATTGTATTTCAGTGAGAACTACTTATCAGAAGTATTCCTATAGTTGCAGCTTGAGGGGAAGAGAGCAATATTTCTAGAAAAAAAATCAGCATATGTGTCTTCACTATCAACTGCCAATGTTCTGCTAAGGCAACACCCATTACAGGGAGCACAATAAGAAAAATGGTCTTTCTGCATAGCAAATGTGAAAAATGGAGGCATATGTATTTCCCAGTGTTATGAGTTGGCTATTAATTATTTTACTTGGCAGTCTTTGTTTTCTAAGAAGAAAAGGAGATTCATTTATCTATGATTTCAAAAAAAGAAGAAGAAGCATCTGTCATATGTTCTGATGTTATCTAAGATCGTGGCATTGCTTTTAAATTAGTCAGATTCCCCCGATTTATCCTTTATTTTGCTGTTTAGGTAAATGAGTAAGATGCAATATGTTTGTGCTGCTTCAGTAGAATGACACCTCTTGCTGCATTTATTTTGTGTCTAGACATTCTAGGAAAGGTCTCTAGGTGGAAATGTTTTCCTGTGTAGAAAGAACAGAGGAAATACAAACTACAAGAGATGTTCTTCTATGACATCTAAGCTATCTCTAAACCCTGTAATCCATTTAACAGGTACCAGTGAATTAAACTGAACATCCTGGGACAATATTGTTAAGTTGTAAACTATAATGGATGTGGTCTTAAGGCTCTCCTAAGACATTTTGTTGCCTGAAAGGAGAGGCAGAATGGAGTGCTCAAGCCTGTATGCTGGAACCAATCAGACTGGCCACTATTTCCCACCGTGGTTAGTATGTTTTATGGTACTGAGCACAGCAGGCTAACACAAGGCTATGTTTTGTGACGTAAACCATATAAGGATCTCTCCCCCCCCCATGATTTGTTTCCACTTGTGGGATAGCAACCATTCTCTGATCATTGGTAGGGTTTTTCTGGTATAATCTTGATGGGTGAAGAAAGTTGGTCTCTACGCTGCTAGAAATGCACCTTCATGGTTATTGCCCGAAAGTGGATAGACACACAGTACTCGATTGAATTAAATGGTTAACCAGGTTTGATTATACACACAAGGGAGTTGTCTCCGGTGCAGTGTACATGCAGTGTACATTCAATGTACGTGCAAAGCAACAGAATAATGGTCATCATCATCATACAATAAGGGGGGAAGTAAGAAAGATAAGAGGGAATCATAGATAAGAAGGAATAATAATACTACATCTCTTCTACGTGGTAAGTGCACATAGATGTTAGATAGCACTCTGAGAAGTGGGCTGTTCAGCAGAATGATGGCCAAGGGGGGAAACTGTCCCTGTGTCTAGTGGTTTTGGCCGATAGTAACACCATCCTGAGGGGAAGTGTAGAAAGCAGTTTATGTCCAGGATGTGATATCTTCTCAGCCCTCCTCCTGATCTTCACATTATACAGATCTTCTATAGAAGGCAGGCTGGTTGCAATTGTCTTTCTGCAGTCTTAACTATCTGCTGGAATCCGTACCTGTCCTGTTTGGTTCCTGTACCAAACCAGAGAGTTACAGAATTACAAATGCCAGACTCAATAAATCCTCTGTAAAACGGTTTCAACAACTTCTGAGGCATTCAGAAGTTCCTGAGTTGACACAGGAAGAACGTTCTTTGTTGTGCCTTTTTAATGCTGTTTCTAATGTTATGGGAGGTTATAGAACCCCAAAATTTGAAGGACTCTACTGCTGATACTGTGCTGTCAAATAGGGTAAGAGGTGGTAAAATAGAAGGGCTGCTCCTAAAACCCACTTTCATCTGTACAGTTTTAAGTGTATTCAGCTCCAAATTGTTACAGCTGCACCACAGGGCCAGTTGTTCAACCTTCTGCCTATATGCAGACTCATCACAGTCTGTAAACTTCAGAACTCTTAACAGAAGGTTCCCTTGAGGTGCAGTCATTGGAATAGAGAGAAAAGAGCAACAGAGATAATACACATCCTTGAGAGGCACCTGTGCTCATTGCCCAGGTTCTAGATGTAGTTTTCATAGACCAAAGTTGATGATTAAAAAAAAAGAATTACAGCTGGTTATAAATATATTGATTCTCACTCAAATGCAATTCCAGAAATCAATCAACCAATGGGAATAGCTTGTCTTCAGAAGTTGTGGATGCTGCATCACTGGAGGCTTTCAAAAAGAGACTGGACAACTATTTGTCTGAAATTGTATAAGGTCTCCTGCCCGACAAGGGGCTTGGACTAGAAGACCTCCAAGGGCCCTTCCAACTCTACTATGTACTAGTTCAATCAATATTTTAGTCCTTGACCATTATATTGTATAACAAAAACTACCCAAACTTACCAGCTATTGTGTGAAACCTTTACAAGGCTGTATATACACATAAAGTACACCCCACATTTTTACAGTATATATTATAGAATGATTAAATCTATAAAACACTATAGAACTAACTAAAATAATGCCTAATTAGATTACAATACCAGTAGTAATTATTTATTTTTAAATGATCATTAAGACAATATAAAACTAAGACATTAAAAAACTTAAATAAAATAGCTAAGATAAAAATAGAGAATATAAATATAGACCATTTCTGGGCCAGTTAATATGGACTGTTATTAAAATTCCACCCAAGATTATGTACTGCTGCACCAAATTTGGCTACATTATAACTTGTGGAAGAGGTGATATCTAGAAGTAATAGGCAAGCAAAAAATTGATGTTTACAGGCTATAATAACCTTTGGAATGATGGGTAAGAAGTACTTCTAAAGGATATACTGTGAAGACAGACATAGCTGATTATTTCAATTTGTCCTGCAATTACAAGGCAGGAAAGTTCCATGAAACAATTTTTTCAACAATTTCAGGAGAGCTGAGGGTGCCTTGGAACATTTATGTATGTATGATAAACTTCACGTACCACTGAATATCTTCCACTTTCACTAAAAGGAAGATTTGGCACTCATGTAAGATCACATTGTTGTTCTATATCCATTATATGCTGTCTCATAAGAGTTCTTGCATACTCATCACTCCCCCAAAAAATGTGAGGGAGAAAACCCAAGTACTAAATAGCATTTGTTTCCATATCTAGGCCTGTTGAAAAAAGATATAGTCTTAAACAAGTTAAGTATGGATGACTATATCTTGACCTTCACCAGGACTGCCTCCAGTCACAGCCCAACATTTGAGAGATGGGGAGTTATCTGAAAAACAGCTCTTTAAAAGAACTGGAGGACAGAATGACATCCAGAGGGGCAAAAATCAGAGGGCCACAGTGAGCTTGTAAAGAATTATTTATAATAGTTTAGCATCAAAGAGTTTAAAAGCTACTGGTGTGCAGTAGTTTTCTCTAACTTGGAAAAACTTTGAAACAGTAGTGGTTATTCCTCTGAACATATAATAGTCATATATTTTCCACTGTGGTATAAGTATGAATAATTCAAATATATAAAGCATAGTGTTTGTACATTGAAGTTGGTTATATCTTTGGTTTTTTCAGATAAAACAATTTTGATTTTTTAATATAATTTATTTCCATCTGGGTCCACTTGCTGTTTATCCAGTGTGATATTGGAAAGAATGGTTACATTGTCAAAATAAAGTAAGCCAGAAAGGTTCTTTTGTGACAGTTTTGGTGGCAAACACAGATGATTTCTACCTTCTATAAATGAGTTCAGGAAATAGAGTCAAATAGTGAGCATTATATTCATAAAAACTGCCTAGCACAAAAATGTGTTTGTGTAAAACTGGAGTTTACCATGCTGAGATGTTTTTATCAGCTTAAATGAGATTGTGTATGAATCTGAAGTCATTTTAATTGATCATATTGATTTGTTAGAAAAGTGTGTGGAAATATTTATATGGCCTTACATTTATTGAAAGAATAGTTATGAGAAAACATGGTATTTGAATTTGATCTTTTGTCTGAACACATAATCATATTTTCTGCATTATAAATGGCAGGTTCCTAGTTGCATAGGGTAAGTTCTTTATCTTCAACATGGAAATGTATCAGTAATTTCTTACAATGAAGTTGTAAACTGAACTTTTATCTATCATTTTTCAGATACATTAGCCATTTGTTTTTTCTTCTATTGTGATATTTACAAAGTGGGATTTTTTAGTAAAGTGAAACTTGCTTGGGACATGCATATTACTTTTTTTACAAATAGAATCTAATTTGTTTCTCAACAAGCGTAACAATTTAACTTCTTTTGTTACATATTTATACTGTACAACTAATTTTTTCCTAATATATTATTCCTCCATGAATGATTTTAACCTATTCTAGTTTTTAGAGAAAACAATATTTTATGAATACAAAAAACCCCACGTTAATATTTTAAATCTTATATTCCTTTAAGTGGCAATTGGGATATATTTTTATTGTATTTTATGATTTTCTTTTGTCTTAAAAAAAATACATATACTGTCTGGAAACAATGTTCAAGGAAGAACACTCAGTTTTTTCACATAACCAGAACTTACCAGTAAGTCAATTACTAAAAAATATTAAATATATAATATTTATTATATTATGTAAATATACAATATATATAATGGTTTTCTTCCTGTGCTATATTCCATCTAGAATTTCTCACCATTTAACATAACTATAAATGTGCAATCTAGAAACTGCTTGAGCTGCTGTTCTCATATTTAGTTGCTAATTTGCTTCCAACTCAAGGTGATGTTTGCTACCTATGAAGCCCTAATTGGCATAGGGCCTGGTTATTTGAGGGACCACTTGTCTCCCGTTGTATCTGCCAGACCAGTTGGTGCATTCCAGGTTCCATCAGTTCAACACTACCACCTATCAGGACCCCAGAAGGATGCCTTCTCCACAGTAGTGCCTGCACTCAGGAATGAGATTCTTCAAAGGTTCGAACAGCCCTCACCTTTCTGGTATTTTGAAGACCTTTAAAGACCTGGCTTTTCACCTTTAATAATAACGATGTATATATATCCCTTTGTGTTCTTTTGCTTTATTCTCATCTGGGTTTGTTCTCCAGACCGGCTGTTTTTGTATGTGTTTTGCATTTTTTCTCTGGTTTAATTTTTTTTCTTACTGATTTGTAAATTGTCCAGCATTTACATAGCTTCAAAAATAAAATGGATAAAAATACTTTTTTTTTAAAGCAAGAGAGGATCTTTTACTAAACTGTCTAGCCCCAATGGCCCCTGGTCTTATTTTGGTCTAGATACTAATACTGGACCTATTTTTCTATTGCGTGTGATCTGTGGCCCTTTGGCTAATACTTTGTGTGGAGAAAGCCTGTACTGTTATTCATCTGATTACTAGCTTGTTCTGTTTTGATTTTTCGACCTCATGCGCAAAATTGTTCTTGGCATGTTTGAATGACATTTTAGTGACCCTGCATTCTGTTTCCAGAATGCCAGCCGTTTTGTTTATGTTCCCTTCCTTCTACTCCAGAAACCAACGTTTGAAATAATATTTGCAATCACACTGATCAGAGAAGTGCTTCTGATGAGAAACTAATCTCGAATTCCCTTTGAATCCTGATGCTGAATCCTGTCTGCTTTGCAAAGGAATTTCTTTCTTTCTTTTTATTGATGCGCTGCTGGCTATTTCATTAGACTTTTCTTGTAAAATTTATGCTGCATGGGAATAACTTCCATCTTTACACTATAACTTAGAGGAGCAATGTGCATGCTGTTTTCTTGTAAAGAAAATACATAAATTTGTATGACTATCACCATTATGATGTATCAGAAATGTATGTATGTTTATTGAGAGTCAATTTAGTGTAGTGGTCAAGGCTAGAAACTGGGAGACCATGAGTTCTGATTCTATCTTAGGCACAAATTAACTTAGGTGATCTTGGCCAGTCGCTTTCTCTCAGCCCTAGGAAACAGAAAATTACAAATCACTTCTGAAAAACTTTCCCGGGAAAACTTTTGGGATATGTCCAAGCGGTCTCCAAGATTTGGACACAATTTAACACAAGAAATTTTTTTTGCATGTGTGTGCGCACACATATATGGTATATACATATAGTACATATGTACTATGAAGATGAGATGAAACAAACAGTATCGGTAGGCAGGTGAATTCTAACAATCGAAATATTGGGTCATAGTAACATTTGCTCCAAACAGTTCTTTAAAAAAAAAACACCTATGTTTAAGAATATTGGTAAATCTGTATTGTCTTCTTTCAATTGTATATCTCATCCTCTTCTCCCTTAAACTCAACTTCTGGCTTCCAATTGGGCAGCATATTGTTTTCTTGGCAATTATATGGCATCTCTTTGCCACTTTGGTTCTTTCCCCGCCCAATTGAATTTCTTTTAATGACTGATACATAAATGCAGGATTGTGTTTTTTACTTTGAATCTCCACATTTTTTCCTCAAAATTGAGATGTACACAAAGGAAATTTATGCACTGCAATTTGATTTTGAGAGCCAATTTTTTATAGTGTTAAGGTACCAGACTGAAAACTGTAAGTCCCATATTTGGCATAAAGCCAGCTGGATAACTTTGGGCCAATCACTCTCTCTCAGCTCTAAGAAGGAAGCAGTGGCAAACCACTTCTGAAAATGCTGGCAGAAAAGGTCACATCCTTGTTCACCTCCAGTTGCTGGGAGTCAATCCTAATTTGAAGAGAATAATGATTAAAAAAAACAAACCGAATCTAAGGAATGTAAGAGGCGGTTGTTCTGCTTAGGGGAAAAAAAAGGTAATAATAGTTATATGTATATACACAGTTATTATATATATAGTTATAGTAGAATATTAGCTTGTTTGTATTTGTATTTGTAATTTTTATGTACGGTAAATCTTTATACAGTATGTTGTAAAATATTAAACATTATCTAAAAAAAAAGAAACTGAACGCTTGATCTTAATTGCTCAAAAGCAGTCTTTTCAAATTAAAGCAATCAAGGCCATAAGTGAAAAAATCATCAAAAGATTCAAAATGCAGATTCTGCAAAGAGTCAGCAGAAACAGTAGATTATCTACTCAGATCATGCAAAAAGATTGCACAGATTTATAAATGACATAATACAGTTACCAAAATGATTCACTGGAACATGTTTCAAATTTATCACATGCCATTAACGAAAGATAGATGGGAACCTGGAGTTGAAAAAGTAAGTTAAAATGAGCAGATTAAAATATTGTGAGATTCTAAATATGAATTGATAAACTCTTAGTTTATAACAATCCAGATTTAACTCTGGTTGAAAAGAAGAAAGTGTGGATAATTGATGTGCCAATATCAAGAGATAGTAGAATAGAAGGCAAAGAGTTGGAGACAAAACATCAAGATTTGAATATCAAAATTGAAAGATTAGGCGTGAAGCGAAAGGCCACACTGCTTGGATTGTCATATATATTACATAATGCATTTTAACATCCTAAATTGTTGGGAAGATTTTGATCAGCACCAGCTAAAGTACTGGAAGCTGTGATTTCACATTTCTCTCCATAATAAAACTATCAATAGTAAAATTACATGGAGAAAAATTAAAAGGTTAAATGGTTATTCAATATAGGAATTTTTCCTTTGAACTTATAGTTTCTTACAATATGCATATTGTTAGCCAGGTTTACATTAGAAAGATTTAGCAGAATGTTTTTTGTTTTCACAGTAGAATTCACAATCTGACAGATTTGTTTCAGCTAATACAAATTTCTAATTTGACATTTCTATAGTAGCAGAATTTTTAAATGGAATGATTATGGATTGAAGATGAAGTTGGGATATTGTCCGTATAGACAGAATTATTTATATTTAACTCTGTTCTTGTAGATAAGTGATGTCAAACTCGATTTCGTTGAGGGCTGCATCAGGGTTGTGTTTGACAGGTGGACGTGGCCAGGTGGGTGTGGCCAGCTTGATGTCACTCATGTCAGGGGCATCTCTGGTAACCCAAGCACTCAGGAAGGCCCCTCCATTTTCATTGGCAGGGGCACCACGGGCCAGAACTAAGCATCACCACAGGCCAGAACTAAGCACCCTAACCCTTGGGTTTGACACCCCTTTTGTAGATAGATCAGGAAACAGACACCACAAGAAATACTAGAATTCTACCCTATTGATATAGTATTGAAATTTGAAGCCTGACAGCATTTCTCTTCCCCTTTGTCTTATACCAAACAGAGTCTTGAATTCCTTCCTGTCTTTCAGACTAAATTCATATTATCCTAATGGCTAAATATCAAAATTGAAGCATATCTTCTTCAAAGCTATCTCTATACTCTTAGATTGTTGCAAAGCATAGCTCTAATAAATCAGGATCTGTTTGAAGCTTCTTTTATTTATTTATTTGCATTTCTGCTATTCTTTTAAAAATCTTGGTAGATATCACATGTAGGAATATTGCAATTTTGCTAATAGAGAAACTATTTATTTATTAGACTTTTAATCTGCCTTTATTACTTTACAAGTACGGTAACTGAAAGTGATAAACATACTTAATACTCCTTCCTCCTATTTTCCCCAAAAACAACAACTCTTATGAGGTGGGGTGGACTGGCCCAAAGTCATCCAGCCAACTTTTCTGACTAAGGTTTCCAGGCTGGTACCTTGTTTTAAATAATGTTATATGTCCTTTATAGAAATAATAGGTAAAGTTTAGAATAAATTACTGGACTAGATTTTTCCAATGAATTTTCTTGTGGAATGGCCAAAGCCACATTTTCAGCCTGGGGAATAAGAACTGTAGTAGACAGAAGCTTGTGGTATTCATTTCACATCAAAATAGGTCAATTATTACTTAGTGTCATTTTAATTGAATGATTTGCTATGTAAAACTGTTCAGCTTGGGCTGAAATTAGATTTCTTCAAAACAGCAGCCTCTCTCTTTTATCCATTATGAACATAACATAAAATTTGATATATAATATGCACAGACACAGCCAATAAAACAAGTGGCCCATACCTTGTTCCACTGCCCACTATATTAGGACTGGCAGTCAATTGCACCTACTTGCTAGCTGCAAGAATTAGACCAAGCTTCAGATAGTGGATATTTTCATAGAAACATTTAAGAAAATTGCTAGCTGATTTTCCATTATAGTACAATTGTCTTCAGAAGTCAGTTGTCTTAAATTTGCCCTGTCTGGATTACTGGGGCAAATTTCAGCCACTGAATACCGATTTCAGCCACTGAAAAGGGACTAAAATTGTAGTTTCCTAATGACAATTAGGAAACTACAATTAGGACAAGGGATGCAGTGGCTCAGTGACTAAGATGCTGAGCTTGTCGATCAGAAGGTCGGCAGGTCAGCAGTTCGAATCCCTAGCGCCGCGTAACAGAGTGAGGACTACCTGTAGTTAACATATGCCTTGAGTCAAGAGTGTTGCTGAAAAGAATCTAGTTTCACAACATTCCTTCAATATCTCTCAACATTTCCAAGTTTCAGTATCTCCTCTTCATCTCTTTTTCAGCAATAGCTAGTGAACATCCAGATTTAGCACTTTCATTATGATTTGAGTAACAACGGAAGAGTACTGATCTGTGCAATTCAGTAGTTTTAGCTTTTGAATTATCATATTTTTCACTCTGTTGAATTCCAGGGTGGGGGAATGTCTGGGTGAATCCAAGTTTGTAATCACTTGTTGAATCAATAGGTATTTTTCAAGACGCATCCTTTAGAAATCCGCTCAATACCTCTCATTTGTTCATAAATGTCAAAATATTACATGTCTTCAGATATAATTTCATTTTTGATTAAACGAGTTGCTAATAAAAAAAGTGAAGAAGCAACACAATGTCTCTGAAATCAACGTTTTAATGCCATTGGATTTGTTATTAATAATGTACGCTGTATCATACTGCTGAGCAATTATGTTGTTAAAATGTAAGTATAAGCCTGTGAATATTGACAAAAAATCAAATGTTATACTTTGAGCAACAGTGATGCTCGTAAACAATACTTTTTTTGTTCATTTCATGTTAGCACAATGTTATCTTCATTACAACCAACAAAAGTACTTTTTGCCCAGAAATGATTTTCTATAGCATCTTAAGTAAATGTTTCACTTTGGATCATAGCACTGAGGTATATAGTTGTATTTTCATGGATCCAATTTGCTATTGCAATGTCTTATATTTTTTAAAATTATTATAGAAATTCATTGATTGCACAAAGAGCCCTTTTGCCATTAACAGCTCTACTCTGAATTAGTTCAGAAACTATTTGCTATTTTCCACAGATTTCATATACCGGTTGGATAAGAACTATGAATGTGGAGAGATGCAGAATCTGGCCCATTTGTTAGTCTGTTAATTATTACGAGTAGAATGTAATGAAAGTGATTTGTTTGTGGCCAACGATAAAAGCCAAAAAGGTGGCCTTGTTTGGGTAGTTTAAGCCAGATCAGTTTCGTGATCTGTTCACAAAATAAATAAATAAATAAACTGGTTACATGTACCCTGTTTTCCCAAAAATAAGACCTCCCCGGATAATAAGCCCAATCAGGCTTATGAGCGCATGCGCTAAAATAAACCCTCCCCGGAAAATAGGCCCTCCCCGAAAATATTTAAATGCATGCACAGCCATGAGGTAACCACG
>JANHFT010004804.1:161104-176876 GCA_032467955.1 Pseudoxenodon macrops
ATGTGGGCCTTTGTGGCCACATTGTCTGTCAACACTAGCACATGACTGCCTACAAGTAATCTCTGAAATTTGCAGAGGATCAAAACCTTGGCTGGAGAATTGCTTCTACCTGTCTTCTGGAAGGGCAAAAGAAACCATTGAAGCTCCCTAGAGTGAAGACGTGCCCAAGGAGTTATGGAAATACTGGACACCATCTTACCCAAGAGCTTCGAGAGCAAAACCAGGGAAACTCTCCTTTCTGTCCTGATCTTAACTATCATATCCCTAATGCTGCTCTGTCTTTCTTGTGACAGGCAAACCCTGCATATATTGGAGTCTATAATTGCCCCTAGGTGAAGCAGGTGATTAGTCGGGGACAAGTGACTCTTTTCCATGTTAATGGAAAAGCCCATGTGGGATAGAGGATAACTGAATAAGCATATCATCCAGATAGCACTGAACTCTTATGGGGATGGTTCTGAGATGGGCTGCCAAGGCAGCCAGTACCTTGGTAAATGCCCTAGGGCCTGAAGAAAGTCCAAATGGTAAAGCCCTATACTGATAATGGGTGCCTGCAAATTGAAACCTGAGGAACTGACTATGGGAGTTACAGATCGGAATGTAGAGGTATGCCTCCATCAAGTCGGTTGAAGCATAATTACTCTAACAGACTCAGTCCAATCAGCTGAATAGACGAGATCAATCCATGCCTGAATGCTATCTCCACCAATCACGGAGAAAGATCATAGCTTTCAGTTTTAGGGAATGGTGGGACTTTGGAGGGGAAAGCCCAAGAATGAGGTAGAACCTCTATCAAAGAACATCTTTGTCAACTTCTATATATCCCTCTATATTTCCAATCTATTGGTAGTACCGGTATTTTGTATACTATGTGTATTTCACATAGTATATCTTTTTTGTTTGTTTGTTTCCAAAATGATATAAGAACTCACTAACTGTGCTTCTGAGTCAGTATCCAGTAGGTTTTTCCACCAGTGCACAATTTATGGTAATTATATGAGTGTTATACTGTATGTTTATATGCCATCCATGTTACTGTCAAGCAACTCAGATAACATCTGATTCGGTTTGAATCTGAAGTTGAACAAATATATTTAGGAATATATATGTCCAGGATCTTTGCAATTTTAATACACAATCCTGCTCTGGATATTCATGGGAGTCCTTTGGCAGGCCTGTCTTAAATGGACATCAACCCTATCCTCCATCAAAGATTAATGTCAGAATTTACTATTGGTTCATATAGCCATTTTCTAGATGTCAAATCTTAAGATTGGAGCGTTAGTTCTGTAGATTATAGCTTTGGATGACAATATTTTCTTTCTGTTAGAGCCTTGACCTTTTGTTTCTTCTATTGCTCATTTGACTTCAAATAAAACCAGATTCTGAAAATACACCATTACTGCTTCAAAAGTGGCCAGCAAATGATATATGAGCAGCTTTTTAATTTTCTATATCATGGATTGCATCTTTAAGCTTCTGTTTCATATCTGAAGCATTTTACATCGAGTTTGATCCCTGATGCTCAGAATCCCCAGCTTTATGTGCAGTAAATTTCATGCAACTCAAATGTGAAATGTTAATTTCACGGGCATTTAGCATGTTCGGAAAATGGTTACCCCAGCAAGTACAACCCACTCTTACGATTTATCTTTATGTTGTGAATAATTGACTTTTACAACACTCTGAATGAGACCCCAGCCTTGCTAATAGGCAAAGGTGGATGGAGATAGGAAGGGCGGGTCTTCTCATAGGTATTGTCCCTGTCCTGAATCACCTGTGTCACGTGTCAGTGTGTTTACCTGTTGAAACAAGTGCTGGGATTTCTCAAGTTGTGTAAAGAATGAAAAGGTTGTAAGTGTTCGTAATTCCCCAGCTCTGCCTACTTTTAAGATCCCAGCGTTGACCATTTGGGGAGTGGGGCAATAATCCCCAACATACCTTTTGAGTGCTTTACTCAAGATGTTAAAAGTTTCTGTGATGACCCGGGGCTGGGCATGGAAGCATCACAGCCAGAACGAAGGCTTAATTCCCCTTTATTGCTCCAACTTTCCCCCCAAAAGTCCCACCATTCACTGCAAGTCCAGGAACAAAGCTCTAAACATGCACCTCAAATAGTCCTGGCTGCTATTAGTCCAGAGAAGCAGCACAGTTCTGAGAACAGCCACAGTTCAGGGAATTTGGTCCCACAGAGTCCTCATCACAGGAGGAGTTCACTGGGACTGAAGCAGAACCTGGAGCAATACTGGGTTGCTGTGAATTCACACATAGCCAGGCCAGCAAGGCAAGGAGTGCAAGCAAGGCAAGCCAAAGCAAGTATCCAGACGTCGGTAACAGCACATGAAACTGGAAAAAGGCAACACTTGTTCCCATTCCCCAAGTGAGCCTTGTGAAGAGGGGCGGGGCGCCCTCCTCCCGAGTTGTTGGGTTGCCCTGCGCTGATCCTGCCTTCTCTCCATTCTCCGTGCTTGGGAATTGGAGGGGGGGAATTGCTCGTCGCTGGAGCTCCGTCACTCATCTGCTCCGCTGTCTGTCCTCTCCTCCCTCTTTGCTTGGTCATCTTGCACCCTCTCTCCTTTGCTGGTGACCCTTCCCAGGCCCGAGGGACCTGGGACTGCTTCATCCTGCTCCTCTGGTCGTTCCTCCGTCAGCCCTAGCTCCGTCTTGTCTTCCTTGGACCCAAGCTCTGATGAGGTTATGACAGTTTATTGCCATATGATGAATGAATGCATTCATGAAAATGAGAGTCATAAACTGTAGAAACCCACGTGTGTTGGAAACCTACGTTAGGCACTTGGTGTAAAAGAAAAGAATCGTTGCGTGTAAGCAGGAAGCCGCCAAATGTCACAAAGGGGCACATTTCATTTCAATAAAAGTTTCATTTCTCAACAAAGGAAAGGTGCCTCTTATCACAATATCAGGGTCAAACATGTTGCTCTCATGGTGTGAAATATCACACAGAGGAGAAGCATTCTGGTTTGCAAACTATTATTGGCTTCAAACCTTCCATTTAAAAAGAAATAGTTATTATTTGGCTGGTTTTCTATAGAAAGGGAGAAGAATTAAAATGAAGATAGTTACAGTCAGTATTCCTGCAGTGCAACTAACTGCCCCTTTGTTCTGATAACCCTACGGAGGCTGCTGAATTTTGAATCTGTGCTTTTAAGGACATTGCTCCAAATCTGGACATCTGCCTGAGTTTTAGACAATTTCCAGCGACCCAATCTACATTTTTTTACAACTACCGGTACTGCTTCTGAAAGTCATAGGGGGCAACAACGGGAAAGAGGAGAAAATCTCTTCCATTAGCTTCCTCCTGTTTATTTTAAGTGTAAGGTCATTATATAAAACGAACTCACAGGGAGCCTTTGTAACACTCAACAAACAAATCCCTGAATGTTTTTATATGCATACAAATTGCATGCATTTACCCCCAAAATCTTGCATGGTCTAACTTAAGGAGATGGTTGGGAAGAGCAGCTTTGTTAGGGTGTAAACCTAATTCAGCCTTTGAAAGATGCACTGAGGCCCGACTCTCAAAAGTGGCTTCAGTCAAGATTGGAAAAGTGCAAATGGTTAGGACAAATACAAAAATTAATTTAATTGGACTAATTAATTTAATAGCAGAGTTAATGTGACTCTTTTTTCTGTGTACCGTTTCCCTGAAAATAACACTTCCCCGGATAATAAGCCCAATCAGGATTTTAAGCACATTTGCTAAAATAAGTCGTCCCCTGAAAATAAGCCCTCCCCAAAACACAGCAGCAGCCATGAGGTGATCACGCTTGCCGCCTCCTGCACCTCAAAAATAATAAGATCTCCCTGAAAATAAGGCCAAGCGCTTTTTTGGGGGCTCAAAAGAAAATAAGACACTGTCTTATTTTTGGGGAAACACAGTATTAGTTGATTTTCTATCTTTATCCTATTAAAATTGCAGGATAATGACACCTTGGAAAGTTCTGGAGGCTACCGTCAAGGCTTTGGGCAGACATACAGTTTACAACTTCAGATGATTCACCCAGATGTAGAGAATGAGGGTTTCCCCCCACCCTTCCCTGGAGGACCAGGAGTAGATCATTTAGAACCAGGAGCAAACAAGTTTCCATAAATTACCTTTTAAAGACACAACCCGTAGGATATTGAAATAATAGAGCCCTCTTGAAAATATAGCCAATTGACCGAAACTTTGATTATTAGCTGTGTGTGGCCTGTCTCTCCTGAAATGCTTTTCATTTATTTAAATGCCTATTTGGATTAACTTCCAACTATATGCCATTGGATGACCATAAAAGCAATAATTTTAATGAACTGTGCTGGGAAATGCCCTTGCTGAGTCATTATAATGATAATGAAAATGTCATAAAGAACATGACCCAACCACAATTCTAATTTTCATAAGGATATAGTTACTTTAATGTTAAAACTTCATTAAGTATGAATGCTTGTGAGACCCGGGGTTAATTGTTCATATAGCACCTCTCAGGTAATGTAGTTTAATACACAGTCAGGTAGCGTATGATAGCTAGAGGCTGAAGGAAAGTTTTGAATACTGCAATCTTTTTTCCTCAAAGAAGAAGGAAGACTGCTTGGAGACATGGAAGCAACTGAATTGGGGCTGGGTTATTTTTTTTTCCTGATAGCTTCCACTTACATCAACTGTTTTACTTAGAAAAAGTCATCACGTGGAAGCTATAGAACACAGCATAGCTAGCTGGGGAATTCTGGGAGTTGAAGTCCACCACATCTTAAAGTTGCCAAGTTTGGGAAACTCTGCTACAGAACGAATGTTTGTGCTTCTATTGTGCCACCTTTATTGAATATTTATCTGCTACCATTCTTTGTTCAGGGAAACTGACCACAACTCTTCTGCAGAATCTACCATGCATTAAATATTTATAAGATATTCTCTGTCTAAATCTGTTACAGTGAATCATCCATATCCATCAGCTTTGGAACAGTCTTGGTTGACCCCAATTTCATTTATGATGAAAACACAGCAACTCTTGATCTTAGGGCACACATGAACGTATCAAAGGTAACTGCTCCGAGAAAGCCACAAATTGCTGATAATTATCTTTCGGCATTGTAAATTCCATTAAATGTGAGACAAAGACATCAGAGCCATCAGTATTAAATCTTCCTTATAAATTTGCACACATTTCTGTTAAGATGCACCTGACCTGCATCTATTGACATATTTTCTATTTTTGGGATTATTTCTAAAATATCCCGCCTCTTGTAGTGCTCATATACACAAATTGCTCACCCACATATTTCCAAATTATGACATCTCGCAATTACATTTTTATTTATTCATATAACACCTTTCTTTGCAGTATTATGCTATGGGGAAGCACAAGGTTTTACTACATAATGTATGTATTATTTCAGGAGGATTAAATTCCTTTGGATTATTAACCTACAGATAAATAGTCGCCTGGCCATATTCATCTTCATATTATCGGTTGTCCCTGTAGTTATGTAGAGAGAGAAAAACATTAGATGGAAATGTGTTCTCCGTTTGATATTTGTTTTTATGGAGATTGAGATAGCAAATCCAATTAATTAGCACCCGTATAATGTCTGCACACCATAGAATTTTCATAGGAGCATTTTATAACAGCCATTCACTAGAATTGTTAATTAGTAATTATTGGTTTGAAAAGATGAATTCTCCCCAATGAAACTTTTAATTTAAAGGTAGTAAAATTGTGGAGTCACTGGTGCTCTTCTGCATATGAAAGAAAAAACTGAACTTTATCTTTGAAATTTAATGACAATTTAATTAATTAATGACAATTAGTTGATTAATTAATGACTATTTTCATGACAATCTTGACTCTAAACAAGTAAAAATATTATTAAAATCTCTTTAGCAACTCAGACACAGTTGGGGATTTGGAGAAGGGAATTACAGATATGTTTGAGATGAAAACTATCCTAGAGCTAATAGCTGTAAACTAAAAAGTTTCAACTACAGCTGCTATAAATGGCCATAATTGTAAATATCTGCTAAATGTAAATAATTTACTGGTATTAAGTCAGAAATACGATAGGATCCCCTTGAGGGAAAACACTGTTAAAATAATGATCTGGAATTTATTCATTCTTTTTATTTCCAAATAAATTTTAAATAAATATTAAATAATCTGTTAAATATATACTTACATACATACATACATATACATACATGCATGCATGCATGTATGCATACGTACATACATACATTTTATTTCAAATTGTATTTTTAGAAGACAACCAAAATTCCCTGGGATATTTGTCTGGGGATGTTATATATTAGAATTCACATGATAATCCTTCACTTGAATAGGGAAGTAGTTAGTTCGTTGTTTCAGTTTTTGTTTCTGTTCTATAAAAAGTGTCTTCTTAAATGGTATCTGTGGACAAGCTGCCCTTAACTGTGCAAAGCAAATGACCGTTGATTGTATTTTATCTCATAATGTGGATTTTGGTCTGATTCTAATACACCCAGTAGACCTGGTCAGTTTCTTTCATGAATTCAATATTTTTATTTATATTTATTTATATAGCTTTCCTATTTTTAAACCACCCGAAAGGGCTTCTGGGTGGTGTTTTATATAATCCATATATAAACAACATATGAAATTGACATTAAAATATTAAAATTGGTTTAAGATTATTTTTTAAATTATAATATTATAAAATTACATTCAAAATTACATTTCTGAAGTATGGTGCTGGAAAAACAATACCAATTCTATGCTAGTCTGAAAAGGAGGGCTTGTCCCACCTCTTGCTGATTATGGAGAATCTACTTAATGGTGAAATCAGTTATTCGGTAGAAAACATGGGGAAGATATTTGAATGCCTAATAGCAATAGCACTTAGATTTATATACTGCTTCACAGTGCTTTTACAGTGGTCTGCAGAGTCAGCATCTTGCCCCCAACAATCTGGGTCCTCATTTTACTGACCTCAGGCGCACAGGTGGATTCCTACTGGTTCTATCCATTTCTATAGAACTGGTAGTAACTTAGCGATGATGTCACGGAGCCGATTCCTTCAGTGTCTCTATGGGAGCCGCCATTTTGAATTTTGCTTCTGCGCATGCGCAGAAGCTAATTTTTTGCTTCTACGCATGTACAGAAACTATTTTTTGACTACTGTGCGAGTGCATGTGTGCGCAAGGCGCGACCCTGAGCGAACCAACAGCAAAACAGTTTACAACCCACCCTTGCTCAGGAGGATGAAAAGCTGAGTCAACCTTGAGCCTGGTGAGATTCGAACAGCCAAATTACAGGCAGCCAGCAGTCAGCAGAAGTAGCCTGCAGGAATGCATTCTAACCACTGTGCCAATGCAGCTCTAATGATTCATATTTGTATATATGTATTTCATTTCAATTATGGTTCAGTAGTATCAACGTTACGTTCACCTTTCCCACAGTATATTGAGGATCCACCACCGGCTTCAGTGAATGAAATGTATCCTGTGAAAACATTATCTTCTCAGGGATTAGGATATATTGATGGTTTGCTGCCTTCAGCTTTGGGAACAACTGTCTCATTGGTCCAGTGTACAAGATGGCACTAAAAATAAAGAAAAACAAGAGTTGCTCTTTCCCAAGCTACTTTCTAAATAGGACTCTTAAAAAAAATGCTTGCACTGAGTCAAAACTTGCAGATGGAGGAATCTGAGTCCCTTGCATTGGCTGAAAATGTATTAATTTTACTAGGGTGCCTGATTTACTCTGCTTTCATATCATTTGCAAATCCATGGGGTTTTGCAGTATCCAACTATGCAATGCAAATTGGCCTCGGATCTCTTGCTGCTAACTTGGAAGTGCCTTTCCTTCATAATATAGCAAGTAAAGCAGTTATCTTTGCACACAGATTACTTTTCAAAAAGGTATGTTACTGCAGCACGTAACGTCTACCGTTTGGCTCTAGAACAGTTTGACAGAGGCTTGCATCTAGGTAAACATTTTATTTACTTGTTTGCGTATATTAGCATTTATGTAAGCGTTCCTCTGCTTCGGGAGAAAAAAACACCCCCACAACTCAGTCTGGTTGCCATGCAATTTGGTATGCATACAGTATTGCCTTAATGCAATCAACCTAATAAAATCCCTTGTTTACTGTCACTGCAATAGCAATAGATAAGATGCTTCTAAAATGGGTATTCTTGTCTGAAAATTTGATTTCACAACAAAATATGGCACACTTATTAGTTAGGGAAATGAAGAACTGGCTTCTAGCTATAATAAGTGGCAATCCAAAACAAAAGTCTTCACATTCCATTCTCTTGCATTAAGATTAAAATAATTCTCTAAAACTAGATTCGTTATTTAATAACTGTCATCACATTTAATAATAAACACCAGCCAACAAGGAGTATCCTGCTACACGTTTTTCTCAGTCATATTTTTTTTTGCTTTTTCTATCAACATGTGCAGTTAATGCATTTAAAACAGCCCAACTAACACTTCCTGTTTCATGGAAACCCCAGAGATATTTGTCATATTATTCCTAATGGGTGTGTCATCTACTAACTAGGACTCCATACTGATGACCACATAAGAGCTTTTCAGTAAAAAAATGTTCTCATTCTGATTACCTTCTTCTGTACACCCATGGTAATCCTCCAGCAATACTCTTCCCAATCCATGTCAAGAGTCAGACGTTGCATCTTCATTTCTCATTCCAAAAACAACTTTTTAACATAAGTTTCCTTTCTAAGTTTCTATCTGTGACAGTTGCCATGTCTACTTTCTTCTAAGAGCAACTAAATTACAGGTAACCCTTGACGTACGACGACCATGAGTCCAACATTTCTGCTGCCAAGCAAGACATTTATTGAGTGAGTTCTGCCCCTTTTTACGACTCTTCTTGCCAGAGTTGTTAAGTGAATCAATGCAGTTCTTAAGTTCGTAACATGGTTGTTAAATGAATCTGGCTTCCCCATTGACTTTGCTTGTCAAAAGGTCGCAAGAGGGGGAATGACATGACTCTGGGACACTGCAATTGTCATAAATATGGCAACCATCTGAATTTTGATCACATGGCCCATGAGAATGCTGCCATGGTTGTAAGTGTAGTCAGCTTAAAAAATAATTATAATTCACTTTTGTCAGTGCCTTTTTGTCACTTTGAACAGTCACTAAATGAACTGTTGTAAGTTGAGGAGTACCCGTACCTTTTTTTTGTATGTGCCTTCGAGTCAGTTTTGCTGCCTCTTGCAGTTTTCTTGGCAGGTTATTAGAAGTGGTTTGCCAACATCTTTCTAGGACTGAGAGAAAGGGACTGGCCCAGCTGCCTTGTACCTAGGTTTGGTCTACAACTCAATCTGCTGGTTTCTAGCCTGGTGCCTTGACCCCCTATACCAGTTCAAAACTACGTCTTACTTTCTGCTTATATTTATCAGCCAACCAGAATAAAAATCTGCTTGAGGTTCTGATGATAGCATGCAACAAACTACCGTATTTGCAAAAGCAGTTTTTGACACATACCTTACAAGAAGGAAATTCATTCAGCTGGAGTTCAAATAGCCAAAGATCAAATGGTTGCTTAATTATCTGTCTTTGTAGTAATATATTGTTCATCTCTTTCCCTGGGTATTGCTGCTGGTAGTAAGGTTTTTTTTTTGCTTGTTACAGAGATTTATTTATTCACAGTGATATACAGTGATTTTATTTATTCAATAAAAAATGTCCTTAGCTGAAATCACTCATTTTGATTTTGCTGGATACCGCATTACTGAATACCCATTACTAAATTTGTTGAAATGGCTAAAAGGATGTGTTGGTGATCTATGTTTATATGTTGATATTTCTGGCCAACGGTTTAATGAAATACCTTTTTGAAAGAATGATTAAGGACAGAGAAGAGTTTACTAGCAAAGCACCTGCCATTTGAACACATAGAAATATCAAGAAGCAGGAATTTAAGCAAGTATTCTCTCTTTTATATTGCCTTCCACACACCGCCCCAGAATTATTCATCAGTATCTTAGTCTTGGATTGCACAGTGTAATCTCTGTGGTGGGGAAGATCTTTGACCTAAATTAGATAATATTTATTATTTCTTTAAGACTTTGGTTTTAAGTCAAAGAAAGGTGTTCTTTTACGCAATGGGGGGGAATCTTACTCCCTGATGTTTAGATAGAATTCTTTTCTGTGGGATCCATATCTCAGTGACCAAAAGCCACACCATGCTAAGTGTAACAATTGGTCTTTTTGAGAATCGCTTAATTCGTAAGGTCTGTTTTTGGTCAAGGGTACCTTTGTCTTTTGACCCTCCAGTGTTGTTCACCATTACACTATCCACTTTGAAGTGCTTCATTCAATTCATCATTTCATCCATTTATTTGTACTTTTGATGTGATTTTGCGGAACCAAAGGCTGCATCTTGTGGCTGGGATTAGAGCCAACCACAAATTGCTGTATGGCAGTTATGAAATCCAGTCCCAGATGATAATGTAACAATATTATAGACATTTATCAACATAGGGATAATCCGATTGCATTATATAACTCAGTTTTTATGTAGGTTGATGAACATCGGAAATTTCTTTGCCCTCTGCTTTCTGCTTCTTATTTCACTGTTACTGATAATGCATTTCTCTGTCAAGGCTTGAGATTTTTTTCCCCAAGGCATGCAAATATACAACTTTTGTAGAATCTCATATATCATGCAACATTATCATTATTCCTTGCTTATACCTTCAGAACGTGATTGGTTTTGCCCACCAAAATGTTGATTTTAAATCTGCAACTAGGAAGATTTTTTTTTTAAATGTAAGTTTTTATTTTTAAAAGAAGAACATTTTCATCACGTGACTGCAGTTTAACGCATGCTTATTAGGCACGCGGTATTTCAGTTTGGAAAGAGAAAAGGCAATTTTGGAGTGTGAGTGAGCACTCATGTTGCCTCTCTTAGCAATTCATTATAAAAGTTTTAGGATTTAACGAGGTCTATTACAGTTATCCCAGTTTCATATCCAAGGGAAGATACACCAAATAAACATGTCTAGCCTTAATTTCTTTTGTCATCATTCCTGTTAATTTTAGGCATCTTTTCTCCACTTCATGGCCTCCAGATATATTAGGACTACTGGTCCCAGAATCCCCAGTATGGACATTGAGTACCAAAGCAAGTGGTGCTTTTCATTATAATTACTCTGGCAAGTGATTTCTTGTCATCTGGGTGAAATAATGATCTCCCACAGCACCTTTTTAGCGAACATCTATTTTCCTGTTGCTTGTGATAAATTGTGAGCTTGCGTCCAACACGACAAGTGTTCTGTTTCCCTGTCTATATTAGGTACAATTGATCTACTTTATTCAACAGCTACTTATGACTGCTGTGCCAGCATGTTTAAATTCTTTTGATAAGACTCTGGGTGTGAGGGACAAGGAAGACAGAATAATCACATGTTTTCAGATCTGTAGGGAACTTCATATATTAAGCTACTTCTTTTTAAAAAAAAAATCCTTTGAGTGTGCATCTCACCAGCCCTCTTGAAAATGGCACTTGGCTTTTAAAGTTCAAAAAGAAGAATGTAATTGTATTGAGACTGTAGAAGTGGGTAGCCTGCAGAATACAGGACAGAAATGACTTCCAGCTTTCCAACCTGCGATGTGTTTTGGGACAAAGTAATAGCTAATTGAATTTCTAGAACAAGTCTGGGAATAAAGTGCGTGGCTGCAGTTTTAGCATATTTATGTAGAACTAAATTCCGTTGAACTTGATGGGTACTTTTGAGCAGACATGAATAGACCAATTGATTTAAATCTGTTTGATTCATTGTCAGAAGAATGGTTCAGACATAATGGTAATTTGTTGAGAAGTCTGAAGAAATATTAGTTGGTTTTGCATATTTTCCAATAACGCGATGCAGGTCCCTTCATATCTGCTGGTGACTTTTAGTGGCTAGAATCGATTATTGTAATTTATGGCAAGTTATATTGTACTTTAGAAGGGTTTTGTTTTATTGGAGAATGTTACCCATCTTCAGCCTTTCAAATGGATGATGTGGGGGAAAATATATTATTCAGGGTTCAAGAGTTGGCTATTAATTTATTGAACAAGTCACTTAAATCATGTCCAGGCAGAAAGTCTAACCAGATCTCCAGGTGATTTGACCAGATCAAAAAGGGATTGATTATTGATTGAGTAGGAAATTGGTAACAAAAATATAGCAGCACTTAGGCCCACTAATTTGGCTAACCCATATGCAAATTATTTATCCCCAAGCACAAATATCTAACAGTGAAATAATAGAACTTCAAAATGCTGATGCTAAGCTACTATATATTCCTTTAAACTGTAACTAAAACAATTTTTGTCATGACCAGTTTTTGGGCTAGTACATATCCAAAATCTCATAGGAGTATTAATTTGTTTTTGTTTGTTGGTTTCTTTCCTTTATACCCTGCCTTTCATATTTTTACAAATAACTCAAGGCAGTGTACATATCCAACACACTTTCCTCCTCCTATTTTTCCCACCACAAGAACTATGTGAGGTGAATTGGGCTGAAGGAGAATGACTGGTTCAAAGTCACCCAGCTGGCTTTTGTGGCTAAGGCGGGACTTGAACTCAGTCTCCTCCTTTCTAACCTGGTGCCTTTAATCACTAGCCCAAACTGTCTCTTTTCTTAAAATCCATTGTTTTGTAGCTGTTGGTGAGGTTGGAAATTTTATATTAGATCTCAACTGAAGGGAATTTATGCTTGTTTACAACAATCCAGCTCATGGTGCATATTAGATAATTTATTCATAACTCTGAATTGCCATCCTCTGAATGGTCTTTTGTATCATTGGCTCACCACTGCACCATTGTTTTGCTAGGTTCCCCCCCGTCTGAGATTAGAACAAAGAATGTTGGTTTGTAGGGTCTAGATCAGTGGTGGGTTTCAGCAGGTTCTGACCAGTTCTGGAGAACCGGTAGCGGAAATTTTGAGTAGTTCGGGAGAACCGGTAAATGCCACCTCTGACTGGTCCCGCACCCATCTATTCTCTGCCTCCTGAGTCCCAGCTGATCGGGAAGAAATGGGGATTTTGCAGTATCCTTCTCCTGAAGTGGGGTGGGAATCAGAGGTAGGTTCCTACCGGTTCTAACAGGTTCTTCAGAACCGTTAGTAACTTGGCGATGACATCACAGAGACGGTTCCATCGGTGTCTCCGTAGGTGCCGCCATCTTGGATTTTGCTTTTGCGCATAAGCTAATTTTTGCTTGCTGAGCGCACGAGGTGCAACCCTGAGCGAACCGGCAGCAAAAAGATCCACAACCCACCCCTAGTGGGAATGAAGATTTTACAGTAACCTTCCCCTGCCATGCCTACCAAACCATGCCCACCAAGAACTGGTAGTAAAAAAAATTGAAACCCACCACTGGCCTAGATGTACCTTTTTTTGCTATACTACCGACCCTGATGACCTTTAATAAAGTCTTGTGTGCCCAGACTTGAGACCACAAGAGACCTACTTCTTGGCTGTGTTAGTGATTCAGGCTGCTCTTTCTTATATATTTTAACTTTGACAATGTTTGCAATTGTTTATATTTTATTTTAATTTTTGCCTTTGGATAACCCTGGCTCCCTTGGCTAAGAAACAGAGATGAGCCCTGCCCCATAGAGTAAAAAATCTTTACCCATATGCGTATATAGGCATGGCCCTTTGGTGTCCTTGAACCATATAGTCCTCTGTTGCTACCTTTACAGGCAATGTCTCGTGATATTTATCTCATTTGGAAGAATACCTTGGCTGAGCATACCGGCTTATTTGTCATTTCTTCTGTCTAGCTTTCATTTCTGATGTATCCTCCCATGTTGATCAATTTTATGCTTCTATTTGCCTTCCTTGTGATTGAAGAAGAATATTAATCTTGGTGATCACCACTATTTATTCTGCCTGTCAATCTCTCTCTTCTCTATTTTTTATTATATTTTATGCTTACCTTTTATTATATCTATAGATTTTAGGTCTATGTATGATATACTGGTACATATTTGATGTATATTATGTCTTCTGGTTATAAGGCTGTAACAAAGATTAATCTTATCGAACTTTCCCATTGAAAATAATATTTTAAAACCAAGCAGTAATTTGATAGGCAGAAGTGAATCTATGAGTGGTACTTTTCTCTAAGCTGACATCTGCTTTCAATATAGTTGCTCCTAATAGATAATGCCAAATCTGCTATGTATCCTCATAACTGGGAACCTTCTTTGTCCCAGCCAGTTGTGTTGCTGCTTCTGCTGTTGTTGTTGTTGTTATTATTATTTCTTTTATTCATTGAACATGAAACTCAGTCAACTGAACATTCAAAAATGCATCACAAATGCATTGACTGGTGCTAATGGTTGATACGGGTTGCTGCCAGCGTCCTAGGTATCAACCAAGTACCTTCTTAAAATATATGATGTTCCAAGTAGCGCAGTCTTTTGCAGTTCCACTGGTGTTATTGCAGGAAGCTGCAATTTATTAATGTGTTTTGTAAAATTCTTGGACATGGTACCAAGTGCCCCGATGACAATGGGTATCAGGGTTACATGTTTCATCCATAGCCTTGTAGTTTCAATGGCCATCATATTTTGTGATTTTTTCCAGTTCTTTTTCTTCGATTATTATTATTTCTGAGTAGGGTGCTTGTTATTATTATTGTTGTTGTTGTTGTTTATATTCGATTCAATTCAAGGACCTAACAGCTGTTAAGATAGCATCTGGTTGCAGTGGTGGGATTTAAATAATTTAACAACCAGTTCTCTGCCCTAATGACCAGCTGGATAGGCGTGGCTGGGTGGTAATGTGACTAGGTGGTCATGGCCAACTGAAAATCACTGATGTCGAGGGTGCCTCGCCACGCCCGGCCCTGACTCACTCCTCCCCTCCCCTCCCAGCCACTGCTTACCAAGCCTGGCCTCTCCTCGACTTACAACCACAATTGAGCCCAAAATTTATGTTGCTAAGTGAAAAATGTATTAGGTGAATTTTGCCCCATTTCATGACTTCTCTTGCCACATTTGTTAAGTGAATCACTGCAGTTGTTAAGTTGTTAACAGGGCTGTTAAGTGAATATGGCCTCCCCATTGACTTTGCTTCTCAGAAGGTTGCAAAAGGGGATCACATGACCCTGGGAGACTACAATCAATATAAATGTGAGACAGTTGTCAACCACCTGAATTTTTTCACGTGACCGTGGGGATGCTGCAACAGTCATACGTATGAAAAATGGTCATAAGTCACTTTTTTCAGTGCCATTGTAACTTTGATTGGTCACTAAATGAACTGTTGTAAATCGAGGATTACCTGTACAAAAATACAAATATATTCTTTGTGTCAGGGTTCCAAGTAACACCCCCAACCTAATAAGACTCTGAGGCCAGCAGTTCCTCAAAGTTCCATTTTATTAGAGATGTCATATTGGTACATCTGGGAAAACCTGAATCTGAAAGCACCCCGGGTTTTCCCCACCCAAAGGAAAGTCAAAGTCCTTTCCCCTGCACCCACATGTCCATCACATGGTCCAATCACTCCACCGTCCCAACTAGAGATGTTTCCGAGTCATACCTCTCCAGATGCAGGCTGACCGTCCTTGACTCCCAGAGAAAAGAATGTTATTTTGGCTCGCTATCTCTACCCATTCCATGCAACCCCCTTCCCAGTTTCCCACAGCAGGACTATGCAGTAAATGTGGCAGCCCTGGAGATCCAAAAAGAAAGATGGCCTCCAGGGCTGACACTTTGCAAAAAGCTGCCCTAAATACAAATCATTAGATTAGAAATGAGGGA
>JANHFT010004804.1:229679-240948 GCA_032467955.1 Pseudoxenodon macrops
CCAGATGCCATGATCTTAGTTTTCTTAATGTTGAGTTTCAAGCCAACTTTTGCACTCTCCTTCTTCACCCGCATCAAAAGGCTCCTTAGTTCCTCTTCACTTTCTGCCATTAGATTGGTATCATCTGCATATCTGAGTTTGTTGATATTTCTCCCGGCAATCTTAATTCCAACTTTTGATTCATCTAGCCCCGCCTTTCTAACAATGTGCTCTTCATATAAGTTAAATAGGCAGGGCGACAATATACAGCCTTGCTGGACTCCTTTCCCAATTTTGAACCAATCAGTGGTTCTGTGTCCAGTTCTCACTGTTGCTTCTTGACCCACATATAGGTTTCTCAAGAGACAAATAAGATGGTCAGGTACTCCCATCTCTTTAAGAACTTGCCACAATTTGTTGTGATCCACACAATCAAAAGCTTTACCATAGTCAATGAATTAGAAGTAGATGTTTTTCTGGAACTCCCTAGCTTTCGCCATGATCCAGCATATGTTGGCAATTTGATCTCTAGTTCCTCTGCCTCTTCAAAATCCTGCCTGTACTTCTGGTTGTTCTCAATCCACATACTGCTGGAGCCTAGCTTGTAGGATTTTGAGCCTAGCTTTACTAATATGTGAAATGAGTGCAATGGTGCGGTAGTTACATGTTATATTGATACACAAATCTGGATTTCTTCTTTTGCATTGTGTAAATTATGCAATGAACTGGAAACTTAGAATGTGAACGGACCATTTTGTTAGCTGTTTAACCATGGGGATATAGCAAAAGGAAAATAGTTTTAGTATCAATAATGTCTGTGGGTAATGGAGACCAGTTACTCGGCCTTGAAAAATGTGGGGCTGATGTGTAGCAGGCAGTATATCTATGACCATAGCCAGGATAAGGCCTAGCAAGCCACTTGTTTCAGATAAAATGTACCTTTCAAAGAAAGTGAGAAACGTCGGGCCATTCCTCCGTAACTCGCATTGCAAATAGAAATCCAAAAGTACTCCAGCATGGATTTCTTTTACAACTCTATGGCGTGGCTGACAGCACAGATTCCTTTGTAGCACAGATGGCAGCAGTGCAATGGCATCTGCTAGCATCCGTCATTCGCAGCTCAGAACTTTCATACAAAGCAGCATATATTTGCCAAAGAAGTGTGCAAAGTGTATTTTAGGAGACGCTGCCTTAAAAATAGGCATTAGGGGAAAATTACGAATAAAACCATATTTTTAATGATAAGCTAGCTATAGCAGCAATAAGATACATTTTCTTGCTTAAAAGCCAAGAATTGGATGGAGCAGAGAAAAATGTAAACACGAGTGAGTCTTCCTCGGTCAAGGTTTATCCTGAGCTACACATCCAAACTGCAAATACTCCCTGTGGCATGCCTATTATCGATATCATTATTTCCTGTGTGTGTTTGTTGTTCAATTTGCCATATAAGACCAACACATCAATATTCTACACATCTTGGTCGGGTTTGCTGTTCTGAAGAGTGCATTTACTTGATGGATGCTGAGTGCCTAGCAGCAATCCATTCTGCTGCGGTGCATAGAATTTGAGTGCAACATTGCTTTTTGAAAACATTAAAGGGTTGTATATTTTTTTCCCCCCTCTATTGATCCTAAACTCCTTTCCGGGCTGAACCTGGCCACGATGTAAAAGGGACACGAAAAATAAGCCATCAAAAGAATAAATGGATTTTTCAGGCTATGTGCAAATCCCAGATAAACAAGCATATATTTTCAGTGCATCGAGCCTAGAGCTTTCCCCTCCCCCCCCCACGGGAAAAGCAAATGATAGCTGAATGATAAGTGTCTTAAGCTTCAGAAAAAGGAAATCTTGCATAGCAAATGCAGCTTGTCAAATCTTGGCATCGTTTGTCTTAGCCAATTCAGAATAGCAAGTATTCTAATATGTGCATTTCGTGGCTTCATAGCATTGTTGTTGTGATTGCTGTGAAACTAAATTTAAAAAGAGCACCTTTGTCCATATGCTGTTTTCATATTCTTAGATTCTGACAGTCTGAGGGAAGTTGCAATTTGTTCTTTTTTTTTTTAGTTGGTGACTTGTGTCCTTCCCTACGCCAACATTTTAATCATGTTACCATTACAATGGTAGATTCCCCCCCCCTTGTTTGTTGCCATCCAGTAAAAAGCATATGCATATCACTGTCAGCTATGTTTCAAAGTCTGCCTGTTTTAACTCTGATTTTGTGTGGAGACCGTTGATTTTATGTGGAAACTGCTGCATCCAAGAGGGATAAAGAAAAGTGGGAGACCACTGCTTTGTGGTGCCATGTTTGATAGGGAACTGTGAAGTTTTCATTGAACAGTCCAGTGAAATTGGCCATTTCTAAGCAGAGATATTATCTTGCCAGTACCCTGCATATAGTCAAGGCTATGGTTTTCTCAGTTGCAATGTATGGTGGTGAAAGTTGGACCATAAGGAAGGCTGAGTGCCAAAGAATGGAGGGCTTTGAACTATGGTGCTGGAGAAGACTCCTGCGAGTTCCTTGGACTGCAAGGCGATCAAACAAGGTCAGTCCTAGAGGAGATCAACCCTGACTGCTCTTTAGAAGGCCAGATCCTGAAGATGAAACTCAAATACTTGAGTTGGCCACCTAATGAGAAGGAAGGACTCACTGGAGAAGAGCCTAATGCTGGGAACAATTGAGGGCAAAAGAAGAACGGGACGGCAGACAATGAAGTGGCAGGATGGAGTCACTGAAGCAGTTGATGTGAGCTTGACTCCAGGGGATGGTAGAGGACAGGAAGGCCTGGAGGAACGTTGTCCATGGGGTCACGATGTGTCGGACATGACTTCGCGACTAACAACAACAAACCACAAACTGCTCATGGCACTTGGCAAAGATGGCCTCTGTAGATGAGCAATCCACAGGAGAAATCATGTCAGGAACTTCAGAACCAAATGGCCAGTTAGTGAAAACTCATGGCACTTCGCCTAGGCATTGTAGCTGATTTATTGCAAAGAGGCAGATTTAAGCATCTTCATGAAACACAGACTGACTGTGATGCGTAGAATCCAAATTTGTATCTTTCGTCTCCATTCCAGTGATTTTTCACCCCACAGAATGCCAGTTGACTATCTCTAGGTTTTTGTTTTAATCTGAAATTAAACTATTGCAGGGGCGTCAAACTCAAGGTCCGCAGCTGGGATCTGGCCCATGGGGTGCTTAGATCTGGCGGGGGCCCTCCTGGAAACAATGAAGATGTCTCTGCCAGTGAAAATGTAGCTCGGGAGAGTTGTAGGCAGCCTTCCCAAACTCCGTTTTCCCGAGCTCTGTTTTCACTGACACAGTGCTCGGGCCACCACAGGCACGCACAACATGAGTGACATCAAGCTGACTATGCCCATCCTTGCCACGCCCATCCGGTCCCCGAATTTGACAACCCTGCTCTGTTGACTCAGCTGAATGCCATTTATTCTATGTTAGGGACTTACGTTCCTCGTTGGTCTTTCCATTCACAAACTATGAAGGCATGTGGTTAGCATACCATTTTGTTCCCTTTTTGGGTGTGAGGCCTGGATGTTGGGCTGGAATTAGATATGATGAGGAGTGGACTAAATTTATGGGAATTTAGGGGTTCTGACAAATACTAACGGAGAAGGTGACAGTGTTACAAATGAACCTGGCAACAATATCGCCAAGATACATCACAAACCCATTATGGGATTTGAATAGAAGGTATGAATAGATGCAGAATCAAAGCATATCTTTATCAAGTCAGTAAGGGTCATGTGAGAGCTCAATTTACAGACAGTCCTAGGGAGTGGTGTGGTGACCTAGAGGTGGAACTTTTACCTCACAATCAGGGAGGCTGTGAGTTCGATCCTAGGTAGAGGCAGATATTTTTCTCTCTGGGTTGTAAAATGGGGCACTATTCTCTTAATAAATTGCCTTACTTAGTAATGTGAATTTTTGCCTCAGTTGTCGCCTACCTCATGGGTGTCAAACTCGTGACATCACGTGACACATTGTGATGTGTTTTCCTTTTGTGGAACTGAGTGTGTGTGTAGATATATCCAGCCTGCAGGTCGCCAGTTTGACACCCCTGGTCTATCTGTATCAAATTAAAATTTAAACTCTAACAAATGGGGAAAAAATCCTTAAATTTTGAGAGGCCCCTTCAGACATCAAGGCTGCAGCTCGTTTCACTTATGTCTAAATACGGTTCTGCTTGGAAGTATGTGTGGCTTCATGGGGAGCAATTGGTAAGCAAGCACACTTTGTAACATAGTACAAATCCATTCTTGATTGTGACACACAGCTGTTAAGACGTCAGCCTTAGTTTCCAGTTTCTTGATTTTATGAGGCGGACTTACTTGCAGGGCAGTGGAAGTAAGTGCAAAAATAACTTCTCTCTAGATGGGCATTTTTTGCTCTTCTGCGGATGTGTCGTGGCAATACGGTTTTTATTATTAGCAGTAAAAGGATATGTTATAGTTTAATTCTGCACTCTGCCTTTTAGCTTGTATATTACAGTAGCTTTTAGCTTTTTGGACTTGTGGGTTCTTTGCTTTGGAAATGCCATTTCCTGTGAATCCTAAATACCATTAAGAAATGCTGGGCAATTCACACCCATCTTTTTGTCCTGTGTAGATCTGCTATTTCTGCCCATATCCATGGTAATCTCCCTCCAGTGTCCAAGTAGGCTGTCAAGGACAATTAGATGACTCCAGGCTGTCTTCAAAAATATGCAGAGAAATGACAGATTATCTACCAAATAGCCTCTGTTCATTTTTTTGGGGGGTGGTGGTGGGGGAATGAGGATTAGGAGATCCCAGAGCTTTTCAGAAAAAAATAATAGTTGGGGTTATTTTTATAATACTATCCGAGACTGCATACTGAAATGACATTACTATCCATCAGCAGCATTTTGGTAAGCTTTCAGATAAAGCCAATTTTGACTCCCTAAAATGTGAACTTGTTTTGCTGATCCCATTCCTGCAGTTAGTTCAGCAGAATTGTCTCCTGGGGCAGCCACGAGAATACTTTCTCTGGGTGAAGAACAGTGGTGGGTTTCTACCCACCCCAGTTCAGGCAAACCAGTAGCGGCGGAGGTGGGAGGCTCCGCCCACCCACCTGGACATCATCACAGATGCTCTGTGCGTGCGCAGAAGTGCTGTGCATGAGCGCGAGTGCTCCCAGTTCCTAACTGGTAGCGAAGGTAAGAGAAAACCACTATTGGTGAGGAAGTCTGCTTTCCAACAGTTGACAGACTCCACAAGTACTCCATAGTGTACCACTCAGGTGGGGTGGGAGTTTGGTTCCAATCATGCCCAGCCTCCCATCCTGCCCAAGTTTCTTTTATTGTACATAATGGAAGAACAGTCCCTCATAATCTACAGGGATCAAGGTTTCCTATGCTTAATTAAAAAACAACAGCTCTGTTGACTTTCTTGATGCTCAGTTTACTGAGGGATTCATAATACCTCATTCTTAGACTCATTCTCTATAAATTTTAAAGGGAGTGAAGGGTCTTCTGGATACATTAATTGTAGTAACTAAGGGTGGCCGTTGGTATTTTTCTTTTGGAATAAGGGCCAATATCCCTTCCATTGCAGCCTTCAGGGGTGAAATTCAATATTTTCCCTACTGGTTCTGTGGCTGTGGCTTGTGGTCATGTGACTGGGGGGCGTGGCCAAGTCGACACCACTTCTTTACCCTAATGACCTACAAAAAGAAGATATACCAATTATTATACACAAAACAATAAAAGGTACACAAATACTTACATAAGAGCAATAAGACTCTTATGTACCTCTTTTATTGTTTTGTGTATAACAATTGGTATATCTTCTTTTTGAATTTCACCCCTGCTCTGCAGTCCTATTATCTATTTACAGCCGTCTGGGCATTGAAGTTAGATTCAGTCAGATTTACGGTCGAGTCAGCCAGAAGAGGTGAGCGGCGACTGTGCGGGCGTTGGTGGGGCCAACCAGGGGCAATTTTTACCGGCTCTGCAAACTGATTCAAATAGTCCCTACCAACTCTACAGAGCCGGGCCGAGGTGGTTGAATTTCACCCCTGCTCATATACATAACCCAATTAGAGTTATATTTCAATACTGGTGAACCTCAGTAGACAGTAAGGTCAGGTAGTGGATGCTGCTACCTTTTTAACATTGAATGCTGTTCATCCTTCCCCAGTTGCTGCCATGCCACATGAAATATCCTTGCTACCAGCTAATACAGGATTTTGTAGTTCTGTAGTTTTATGGTCCTAAGGAGGGTGTTGTATGATAAATCTGAGACTAACAGTGGAGTAGATTTGATGCCACCTTCTTCTCCCTTTTTCTAAGACTATCTTTTCTGTTCCCTAACAAGCAGAGATAGCTAGCTTCTGTTCATCTCCTCCATAGAATTATTCAAATTAGGTCAAAGGCTGCAGGTTTTCCACCACCGATCTAACAATAGGGCAACCGACAGGTGGATTTTGCCATCTATCTCTTATCATTGCTGCATATATTAATAACTTGACATTTACGTCTCTGTCTCCTATTATGAATCATTAGCACCAAATGCAATGTTCTGTTAAATGCATGCAGATATTTAATATATTTACGTTATATATACCCCCATGAAGTCTTTTCTTATCTGCCCTGCTGATCAGCTTCGGGACATACAGCAGAACGAACAAAAGATCAAAATGTGTTTGCAAATAGATAATGACATTAAATGAACAAGCCTTGTTTGTTTATTCATTTATAAGACTTATAGGGCCATCCATCTTAAAAACCATAACTCTGGGCAGTTCACACCAGCAATGAAAATCAAAACTCAATAAAAACAATAAAAAATAAACAACAACAGTCACCTGTCACTTCGATCAACAAACTCTGATGCATTCAACACAGCCATTTCAATCTCATCTGTCCCAGCACTTGTGGAAATGTTAACTCCTTACGTCCATCAGGAAGAAGGTAGAAGCTACTGGATCATTGGGGAGGAGGGCATTTCATACGGCAGGAGTGTTTCAGAAAAGGCATGCTTCCTAGGTACCATTTGAGAGCAATATTTAAGGGAAGACACATGAAACCCATTTGTCAGCCTTTCATGGAAGACTCGGGTAAGAAATGAATGCTATGCAAATTAGTATTTTTTACTGCATCAGTTATATTAATCTTGCAGATATGAATGCTCCTTCCCCTTCTTTTAAGTTTTTGTGAACTAGGGAGGGGCTTATCTGAGATATTTATTCAAATTACTTTCTTGGCCTAAGCTCAGGGTCTGTCCATTTTGCCTTGGTGACATCTTCTGTCCCTCAAGGCTATTCCCTCTTCCCTCTACCTTATCTAATCTGGCCTCATGCTATGTGGGGCTTTAATTGTGGGGCTTTCAGCACTTTGAATTGCACCTAGAAAAAGTGTGAGAATGCGTATAGCTTGCACAACAGTGGTGAAGTACAAAAAAAATCAACGGCTACCCAACACAGTGTGTGCCCCCACATTCTGAACCAGTTGTCAATTTTCAGTGTTCTTCAAGTGCGATTATATACAGAGCACATTGCAGTAGCCCAGTCAGAAAGTGACTAAGATATCAGTGACATCTAGGTCCAGATAGGACATTTTTACCTTGAGAATTAATCTTTCTCAATCTTAAAACAGTTGCCGACGTGACTTCATTATAAAAGAAAGGTTTTTAAGTACTGATTGGCTTGCAATGTTAGTAATGAATCAAAATAGATATTGTGTTCCTTGTGCCAAGGCAATTTCATATAGGCAGTACTATTTGTAGTAATTTTTGCAGCTTTCAGTACATCTTCTCAATGCTAAGAGGTGCAAAGTCCATCTCTTTAAATATTGGTACAGATCTGTTTTGCTTGCTATAAAAATGATATAAAGATAATGTGATGTAGGAATATAAACAGTGAGTTCTTGCACAGTAGCCCATCTAAAATAGCATCCTATCTGTCATGTGGCCCTCCTGAATTCCCACTAGCAAAGCATGAAGCATTAGCAGTCAATAATGTGATACTGGTAGGTAACTTTGGACTGGATTTAACGGTAATGTGATGAATTCTCTTTAAATGGGTGATGAGGTTATTAAATGTTAACCATAATTTTGTCATTGGAAACAATAAGATGTTAGCACTAAGATGTGAGCAGCAAGGACACCTCAGGAGTGAAAGTGGCACAGTGGTGAGAATACAGTATTGCAGGCTAATTCTGCTGACTGCCAGCAGTTCGATTCTCTCCAGCTCAAGGTTGACTCAGCCTTCCATCATTCTGTAGTTGGTAAAAGGAAGATGCAGATTATTGGGGGCAACATGCTGATTCTGTAAATTGCTTAGAGAGGACTGTGAAGCGCTAGATAAGTCTTAAGTGCTATTGCTATTTCAATCCTGAGCTACAAATATTCTATTAGATATTAAAGTATAAACACTGAGCATCTAAAACTATGGATGGACCATCCTTATAATTTGAAAATTATTTTAAACATGTTAAACAGTATTATTGGCTCCCTGATCTTGAACATGTTTAGATCTACTTTCAGTTTCTCAAGGTGGGAATTTGGGTGATTCTAGGTTACCAAAGTTCCAATTAAGTATCAGTACTTAGACAATCTTGGCTGATTTAGAAAACTAAGCAGTGATGTCCTGGTTAGAATTAGATAGGAGATAAACATTCAGTTTTTTCTAGAACAGTTTTGGTTTCATATATGATATCCTGACTCTGGGAGAACTTAGTCAGATCCAGGAAGACAATAGCAATAGCACTTATATACTGCTTCATAGTGCTTTTACAGCCCTCTCTAAGCGGTTTACAGAGTCAGTATATTGCCCCCAACAATCTAGTTCCTCATTTTACCCACCTTGGAAGGACGGAAGGCTGAGTCAACCTTGAGCCTGGTGAGATTTGATCTGCCGAACTGCTGGCAGCTGGTGATCAGCAGAAGTAGCCTGCAGTACTGCACTCTAACCACTGCACCACTGCGAATCAATCTTGGTTTGTAAGCAGTTGGCAGCATAAACAGCAGGAAGCATGAGCTCCACTGTGGAAAACAACTTCAACATTTATCATTCATTGCCACTGTATCAGCATTTGTCTACTGTAAGGCGTATCTGGGATATTGCCTGTAAATCTAATATCTGTGTTTGCAATCATAATAGTACCCATTGCTTAACAAATTCTTGGAGGGAAAGTTGAAGATGTGTTTTTACTTTGGGTTTTTATTTTTATTTTATTCTTTGCCTTTTTTGAACTGAGTATTTTTTAAGAGGCTGGGAACAAATAAATGTATGTAAGCATATCAATATGGCAATATGACTTTTTGTGTTCTTTTTCTAACAGTCCATAGCACACAAAAATAACTTTTTTCATAGCGTCATGGTTTTAGTCATTATCATTCTTTAAAATTGACTGGTAGGTCAAGGACTACTAGTACACATAATAAAATTGTTCTGACCAGATAAATTTCATAATAATTTGATATTTTCAAGTAGGCAAGATTTCTGTTGTACTAATACAGAATTTCAGATTAGAGTATCAATATTACAGGTTCCATTAAAGGGAGATGGTAGCCCAGGGATACTGGCTTCAGCAAGACTTCTCATGCTGTTTGTTTTGGCTTTGATATATGGCTATAGCAGTCAGCCATGAGTGATTTTAATAGGATTTGATAATATGTTATCATTTTAAAGAGAATTAAATTGACCCATATAGATATTTGGTCCAAACATGATGTGATAAGTCGTGTCAAAAATATGAAACTCATGAAATGAAATGAAAAGATGATGTGGTTTAAAATGTCACACACTGTGAACGTGTGTGAAGAATCCATAAAAATCACTCGTCTAGATTAAAAGGAGACTTGGGAATTGAATGGGGAAAAACTGTATCTTTGTGTTCAGTGGGAAGAAAACTGATCAAGAAACCAGTATACATTAAAATGGAGCTGGTGTTGCACTTTTGATTTAAGAATCAGCAGAGAAAATAATTAAACAAATAAATGTACAAGTACATTCTCAGTAATGGCTGAGAATCATGAGTGAAGAAGCTCTTGATTCAAATCTTGCTTTGACCATTAAATCAATATAAAACTTCCTATGTGGTTAAAATGCCTTCTGTTGTCAAAGCCAGTCCCAGTTATCTAAACCATCCACAGGCCTGAGATGAACAGATAAACATCTGTAAACAAATAAATAGATAAACAGAAATCGATAAACAGAACTTTTCTGAACATATTTGTTAGAATGGTCGTAATCTGATTTTTCCTAGGAAAGTATTTATTGAAACTATTTAAAAAGATTGCATTCATATTTGTTCATTTCATAGGAAGTGTTAACTAAATGTGATTGTCATTAATAGACCTGGAAATATGAATCCGTCCAAGATTGTTCAGGTAAGACTTAATCTACTGCAAAAGTGAATGTTTATATGTCCTCATAGTGATGCTTCCAAAGTAGATTATCTACTTTAGACATAAAATGAAGTTACTATATGATTAAGTTGCTCAAAAAAAGATTTAAAAAACATTTATAGCATGTTGTAATATCCTGTTATTATCCTTATTCCCATTTTCATAGGATTCATAATGGAAACAAGTTAGATGTTGTTTCATAGAATAGAAAATCACCACGATGAAGCTTGAAACAAGCAGACAACACTAAGAATTGGGCTATAAAGAATAAGGCTGGTTCATTTCCCCCCTCCCTCTTCCAAAATGAAAAGAACCAGCCATCTTCAGAGAGTTTTATAGCAATAGCACTTACTTATATACCGCTTCATAGTGCTTTACACTAAGCACAGTGGTGAAATCCAATTTTGTTACTACATTCTGTGGCCGTGGCTTGGTGGGCGTGGCGTGGCAGGGGTAGATTATTGCAAAATCCCCATTCCCTCCTCACTCCTGGGAGAAGGATATTGCAAAATCTTCATTCCCACTATACTCTGGGATCAGCCAGAGGTGGTATTTGCCGGTTCTCCGAACTACTCAAATTTTTTGCTACCGGTTCTCCAGAACCTGTCGGAACATGCTGGATTTCACCCCTGATTAAGCAGCTTACAGAGTCACCATATAGTCCCCAACCATCTGAGCCCTCATTTTACTGACCTTGAAAGGATGGAAGGCTGAGTCAACCTTGAGCCGGTCAGAATTGAACTCCTGGCAGTCGGCAGAATTAGTCTGCAATACTGCATTCTAACCATGGCTCGTGCTTTTCTTTTCCCTTTTTTTCCTCAACAGAGAAGAAAAAAAAGGCAAAAGTGCACGTTTAAAAAAAAAAAACACAATGAAGAATGCAGAGACCTATATTTCT
>JANHFT010004804.1:303458-328323 GCA_032467955.1 Pseudoxenodon macrops
ATGCACCAAAGACAAATTCCTTGTGTGTCCAATCACACTTGGCCAATAAAGATTCTATTCTATTCTATTCTATTCTAAAATCTCCATTCCCTCCCCACTCTGGGCCAGCCAGAAGTGGTATTTGCCGACTCTCCGAATTACTCAAAATTTTGGCTACCGGTTCTCCAAAACTGGTCCGAACCTGCTGAAACCCACCTCTGTCCCATACCCTCCGCAGCCATCTCCACAAGTCTCACCCCACTTGGGCCATGCAGCATCAGCCCCTGAGTACCTTGCAGCAGCCACCCCGAGCCTTGAGGTGCGCACACTCCGTGCTGTAACTGCCTCTCATGCACCCCCCGTACCTTCCCACACCCAACAGCGGTTACTTACCTGCCATCAACCAGCCCTGTGGCGGTTGCAACTTCCTGCCTGCTTCTCCACTGACTTTGCTTGTTGTCAGGAAGTTGCACTAAAGGTCCTCATTTAATGAGGGAACAGGAATTGTCAGGATTGTTGTCACTAAGTGATGTAGTCATATGACCTTATGCTTTATGACTGCATTGCTTAGGGATGGAAAATAAACTCCCAATTATTGTGTTAGCTACAAGGTGGTCCTCCACTTGCAACAGCTCGTTTAAGTGACCGTTCAAAGTTACACCATCACTGAAAAAATTGATGTATGAGCGTTTTTCACACTTACAACTGTTGCAGTATCCCTATGGTCATACAATCAAAATTCAGATGCTTGGCAACTGGCATGTATTTATGACGGTTGGAGTGCTGTGAGATCATGTGATCACCTTTTGCAACATTTTTGATGAGCAAAGTCCATGGGAAAGCCAGATCCACTTGGCAACCATGTTACTAACTTAACCACTGCAGCAATTCACTTAACAACGGTAGCAAGAAAGATAATAAAATGGGGCAAAATTAAGTTAATAAATGTCTCACTTAGCAACAAAAATGTTGGGCTCAATTGCCGTCGTAGGTCGAGGACTACCTGTACTTGTAATGTAGTCTGGAAAAAGAACTGTAAGTTTTGTACCTACCTAATGTGTAATATTTAAATATAATCTATGCAAGGAACTGCTCATGGAAAGATAGCATTTAAACCACTGGATAAACTGCAATTTGGTAACTCAAGTTGCTAGTTTTCTACACTTCTGTTACTTGCCCTCTTTTACTTTTGCAGATGTGCTGCACACATGATGTTAAGTCACTTCTCAACCAGTAGATCCACACAAAGTCCTTGCTATTTATCAGTCATCCGAAGAATAGCTCAATCCTGAAACAGTCCACATTTTCTAAAACCAATTAGCTGATTAGACAAGGGCTTGGCCATTATTCATGGCAGAGTGTACAACTTCCTTATTCTTTGTTATGTGCTTTTTGTCAGTCAAATCTAATTAGTCAGGTAGATAAAAACTGTTCTTTCAAGTCATAAAGTGGAATTATTACTTCCCTTGTCATTCTTCATCCTGAGCTCATGCTCAAAATGAAAACTGTTGAATTCTCGGATAGTTTATAAATTTAGATCTAATTTGTCCTCCTCCCCCCCTATTTTGTACTTTCTTGGCTCCCAACATTTACCTTTTCCGCTTAAGGCTGATAATAGGATTTGCTTGACCTCCTACTTGATTCCTTTTGATTGTTTTCTAGTATTTTTGAAATAGTTTAGCATCTAAATGAGTTTGGTGCAACGGTGAAGACACAAAGCAGGAGATGGTGAGTCCTAGTCCCACATCAGGCATGAAAACTGGCTGGGTGACTTGGGGCAGTCACTCTCTTTCAGTCCAACCCACCTCACAGGGTTGCTGTTCTGGGGAACATAGCAGACAGGAGTGGCATGTTCACCAACTTGAACTCACCAATATTTTTTTTTAAAGTAGGATAAAGATATCATCATGATCATCATCATCATCACCATCTAATCCAGGGGTGACAAACTCGCATTGTCATGGCATCATCATGTATCGTGACTTTTCTCCCCTTTACTAAACTGGGTATGGGCGTGGCCAGCACGTGACACATCCAGTCCATGGGCTGCGAGTTTGACACCCCTGATCTAATCCATCCTTCCAGGCCTGAAGCAATCTTGTTCCTTTTCTTTAACTCCCTTCATGTCATGTTTTCTTAGACAGACAATTTGCGTTTCAAGGCAGAAAAGAGGCATCCCTTGTTGAGCTCACCTTGCACTCCAAGCTTGGTTCTGTCTATTATGCAGCAGAAACTGCTAGCTTTTTATTCTTACCGTGATGTCTTGCAAGGGACCATCATTATGCATGCATTGCTAGTTTTTCAAGCCAGCAATTATGTTGATCGAACAGGGAATTTAGCAATTTGGGGAAGCTGCTTCCAAAAGATCTCAAGCCAAGCTCAGCCGTTTGGCAACCCCTTTAAATACAATTTGCTGCAAAATTGCTGTTACTCCAGGGTCCCTAATAATAGTTAGTCTCTTTTCAGTCTCTATCTCTGCTGTAGGAACTTGTTATGTCAAAACTGTGTCTGGAGGGATATCATTCAGGAGATAGCACCATCCAGCAGCATTCTCATATGTTGTGAAGAGGATTAGGCTCCTTTCAATTCGCCACCGAGAGATGAGTGTCTCAAGTGATACATGGGCCATTGTATTTTTAACAATATACGCACATTCCAGAATTGAAGAGTTTCTCTTATTCTGAAATAGGCAACTGTAACCACTTATGCTCCATTTCCTCTCCATTCCCTCTTTAACTCTATTCATTTCATCCCAAGGGTCACTATTTTCATTGCTGTTTTTGTTGCGCAGAAATTTCTGGCCTCCGTTTCCACTGTACTTCATTTCATTCTTCAGCTTGGCAAGCACTAATTTCCCTAATTGATGTCACATATTTATTGCTGGGATATTATATGACTGCCTAACTTAGGAAAATGACTCTGGATGGAAATACAAATCCAAAAAAGCAGCATAACCTTTCATCTAGAACCCCAAATCTTTTTCTATCTCTGTATTAGGATATAGTGCATGCACCGACTTAAGCTACCTTAAGTATGAGTATGTCTGATTGATTAATGAGGTCTATTTTGGACTTAATACTTTGAAATAATTCTTCCCTTCTTGAGATCAATCTGAGTGTTCAGATTCCAAAGCTGAACAGGTTGTCCAGCCTTAATTCCAGCCCAGTCTTTTACTGTAAGATTCATTCTTTCACTCACTCACTCACTCACTCAATTTCTCTAGCTGCCCATCTCAATTAATTCCAATATGGGTCTGCTTCCCATTTCAATTCCAATTCTCAATGTGGGTGGTTTACAATTCCAAAAGTATAAAACAAAGAATAAAAGGCATTTTAAGAACAAGAAAAAATATCCAAAATAAATATACCGTATTTTTCGGAGTATAAGACGCACCTTAGTTTTTGGGGAGGGAAATAGGGAAAAAAATCTACCTACCAGCTATTCATCTGGCTAGCGTCCTTAGTCTGGTCAGCTTCAGCACATTATTTTATCCCCTGATTAGGGCTGAAAAAAAGCTAATGTAGAGCTGATAGAGAGAAGCAATGAAAAAAGCCTGAAAAGCCGGGAATATAATTAGCACCTTGTTAGGGCTGAAAAAAAGCTTCTTTGGAGAGAGAATAGCAATGAAAAAAGCCTGCAAAGCTGGGAAGATCGTTAGCACCTCGTTCGGGCTGAAAAAAAGCTTATTCTGAAGGAGTAGCAATGAAAAGCTTCCGAGGGAGTAGCAATGAAAAAAGCGTGCAAAGCCGGGAAGATCGTTAGCACCTCGTTCGGGCTGGAAAAAAAGCTTATTCTGAAGGAGTAGCAATGAGAAAAGCCTGCAAAGATCGATTCATTCAGTAGCGCCTCGTTAGGGCTGAAAAAAAGCTTTGAAAAAGCTACATTCGGCGTATATAAGACGCACCCAAATTTTCAGCCTCTTTTAAGGGGGGAAAAGTGCGTCCTATACTCCAAAAGATATGGGTACATAGCAGAGGAGACAATTAGCCAGTTAATAGTAAACCCAAGATATGGGGCCCTTAATACATTCAGGGCCTGGGCTGGGGAACACAACCAGGTTTTTAAAACCTTACAAAAGGCCAATTGGGTTGGGGCTATTCTACTCTCCGAGGGGAGGACGTTCCACAGAGCAGCAGCTCAGACTTAGCTGAAGAGACACCAGTCAAGTTAGCTGACCTAGAACTGAGCTAGGTAAAATCCCAAGCCCAGCAACCCCGTCACAAAACATGAAAGGAAGAGCACAGGAAGTCAAGCCATGTACCGGCATTTGAAAGAAAGAGGCGTGATTCAGCCAATCACTTTAGCTGATTGTCAGGGCTATATAAAAGAAATGGCTTTGATGAGTGTGTCTCTCTCTGTATCTCGCTGCACGCTGCTGTTGGAATACTTCAAATTTTTGCACTGGGAAGTGACTGTCCTTGTATCTTCCTGAACTCCAGATTTGTCTCTGCGGACCCTTTTTGCAGATCTAAGCTCCCGTGCTTGCTTTTCTACAGAGAAAGCTTTTGAGTTTGCAGTGTGCTTTGTGTTACTTTGGTAAAAGATTTTTTGACAGCAATAAATACTTTGGGGGTCATTATCAGAAGGTGATTGTTTGTGGTTAAACTGGTAACACAGAACATTCACACCAGAAAGAGCTAATCCCCACTTGTCAGAGCTTAGTGAATAAATCTATGCAAATATGTGGAAAAGATTTTCGCGTCCTGGGGTCTAATTATACAAAGGGAAACCTGCGTATCGATAGTCCTTTACTTACAGCCAGTTATTTAGTATACTTCGAAGTTACAAAGGCACTGAAAAAAAGTCACTTATGGCCACTTTTCACACATAACCCCAAATTCAGACATTTGGCAACTGGCTTCATATTTATGACGGTTGCATTGTCCTGGGGTCATGTGATCACCTCTTGCAAACTGCGGACCAGCAAAGTCAATGGGGAAGCCAGATTCACCTAATAACTGTTTACTAACTTAACAACTGCAATGATTTACTTAACCATTGTGGCCAGGAAGGTCATAAACAGAGGTACAACTCTCTAAATTACCGTCTTGCTTAGCAACAGAAATTTGGAGCCTCAATGGTAATTGTGAGCGGAGGACTACTTGTATGCTTGTGAATAGAAAATCCATTCTTTTAATCTCCAGAATACAGTGATTTAAATGGAAGGCAAAAGCTGCTGATAAACTAATGGGTTTTTCAGGAAGCAACATGAAAGTGCTAGTCTGCAGCAGAAAACGACACCGGCTTAAAAGAACTGCAGATTGCGCTTCCAGTTCTTATTTTGCCTTGACATCAAACAGGGAATGAGTATTGCTGAGTAGGTGGACAGAGGTGGGGTGAGCGCTGTGATTTTTTTTGCTCTTGGTTCTTCGGTGTCACATAATTAATCATTCCATGGTATCAGAGGACCAACAGCAAAGTACTGAGGAAGAAATAAGAAAGGGAAGGAGGAAGAAAGGTGAAAGAAAGGATGCAGGGAAATACGGTTGGTTTCCTCTACTTGTCGTCCCACAGGGAAAATAAAAAAAAAAGAGCCAAAAACAGCCCTGGAGCTTGATGTATGTCAGAACCTTTCAATCCACTGCGCACATGTAAACTGGGTAATGGTGGCCAACTATACTCTGCCTTAGCAGACCTCCAACTTATGGTATGGTGGATCTTTTTGGAGCGGAAGAACTAACACCGCAGTGTCCTTTTCCTTCTCCCATCACTACAGCAGTTCTCTTGACATTCATGTATAGGAGAGAAAAATAGGAAGCGAAAAAAATGGCAGGAAGCGAAAAGAAGTGGCAGGGAGGAAGGGATTTCCACTCCCAAAAGACAATTGACTGAGAAAGGCAATAGTTCTGAAACATCAGTGGTTCAGGACCAGAGAACAGGTGTGTTCTCTACTAGAGAACCAGTAGTGGGAATTTCTACCCGCTCACCAAACCGGCAACGATGGCCGGCTGTACACCACCACCCCCAAACCGGTCCTCCTTCCTGCCGAAAATTGGCCAAAAAACAACCCTCTGCGCATGCGCAAAGCCTTCTGCACATGTGCAGAGGGTTTTAACCGGAAGTGATGAGCATGCACACTCGCTATGCTTGCGTGCACATGTGCATACTCACTTCCGGCGCAACTCCGAACCAGTAGGAAAGGTAAGTTGACCTCACCCCTGATAAGAACATATAGGGGGAAAAGGGAAGACATACCTGCATAGCTTCTACAAGTTAAAACAATTTAACAAATGTTTCTTCTTCCCACCGCCTTAGATTAAAATGCCCAAAGTTTGTCAATGTGAACAAACATTTTCTAGGCAACAGAAATGTCTGAGTTCTTATTTTCAAAGTTGGCTAGGGACATATTTGGTTGAGGGTGGTTACCTCAAACTAGTAACAGAATGGCTTGAGATTAAATATCGTGGAGTCCTAACCATGAAGCACTGTAATCACAAAGTAACCTGCAACTAAGATAGTTTGTTTGATAGTCCAACCAGATACTGTTTGGTCTACAATTTCTTCAGGTCCAGCCAGTTTGGTCAGGGATAGGACACTGGAAGTTATAACAATCTAAAATACCTGGAGACAATAGGTCACCTAGCCATTGGACGGAGTCTTAAAATGCCTAGTTTGCACTTAGCTTGCGCTAAGTAACTCCTACGTTCGCAAACCCATGCCTGATTTATACAAAACCTTTTGACATTCTGTGTGTAGCCGACAGCCTGTATTCAGGGTATCATTAAGAACATTTTAAAATAGTGGTTGGTAGCAAAAATATTTAATGTGAATTCAGATTGTTTTCAGAAATTGTGTTATTTTCCTTTATGGCTGCCATGGTGATAAAAAGCACTATGTAAATGCCATATTATTTGTTCCCTTCTGAGGTTAGGATGCACTGTATTCTACATAGCTGTGCTAAGAGCTAGGTTTCATGTTTTATTTCTGGCTTTTCATCTTTAGAAAACGGACTGTTTCATTCTGGGTAGGGCTCATTTGGAGTAGTGCAGAACACAGCAGTTCTTTTACATAGATTATAGATTAAGGGTGGACAGATTTTTCAGTGAGTCATCCTAACAAGGACCTTTGCTTTGTTTGAATGCATCTCATCGGACAGGATGTACACAGATGGAAATTGTGGTGATCGAATGAAACAAAGAGACCACTCGGCTGAAGAGAATCAGAGTACTGATTTTCCTTGTTGAGGCACTTCAAAGGGCCATTTAGCAACCTTTCAGTGATCTATTATATAGACAGTATGCATAAGGATCCCACATGCAAAGGGATCACCTGGGTGATTTGGACAAAATTCCAGGGATGGTGAAGTTTGTAATTGTAGGGTTCCTCTTATGAAACTTAGTTACATGGAGGGAAGGAGTTCATGGGAGATTCTCCATAATCATGGGTGTAGAGCAACTATGAAAATACCAAGAGTCCTTCATTTACTGACTGGTCAAAGTTGCAGCACCACTGAAAAAGGTGACTTATGACCAGTTCTCACACTTACGACTTTTTCATCCCCAAATATATGATCAAAATTCAGGTGTTTGACAACTAGCATGTATTTGTGATGGCTACACGACCAACCTGTTTTACGACATTATGACTTACAACTGTAAAGGGAAGGCTTCCTTTTAGTCGTAACTCAAGGACTTATTATAAGAATAAAGGGCCCTATTAAAGGTTGCAAGACAAATACATTTTGAATTAAAATCCAAAAGGTTTTGTTGAGGTAATATTACATTACGTCTGAATTCTGATTGGATCACCTTAACACTGTAACCCTACTACAAAGGATTTTTACAGCATCATATTCTTTAATATTTCTGTTCTTTAATTTTTAGCAATTAATCCTTGAGTCTTCATCTTTTATTTTGAGTAATATTTCTGATTTTCAATTACAGGCTATACATGTATATTTAAAAAATTGGTTGGATGGACAGACATACAAGCACAATGATTTGGAAGGCAAGGACTACTTCACAATATTTGGGATAGGTTTTTTTATGAATGGTATTTCCATTTTCTTTTTCTCCACAGGACAGTTAGTCTACACTTTTGTGAAAGTATCTTAAGCCTCTTTAGTCTTGAATTAAAACATTTGTGTGTGTATCGTGCCACCACCTGAATGTAGTAGTGTAATAAGTGGTGCTGTGAGATGCCACTTCTTTTTTCAGGTTACTTATTTGCCCTCGCCTGTTGCTGTTGTTTTTGCTGTTGTTACTATTTTAGGTTACACATTATATGTATGGTCTGTCACTTCCCTTGCCTCACTCGCCCCCGTTTCTCACTTTTTCTCACCTGAAACAAAATTTTGGTCCTCAGAGAATTGCTGCAAACCCATCGCTAAATATACCGCAGCTTATCCTTTAAGTATCTGAAGAAGCTACTTAGCTTGCAGAAAGGAAGTGAGGGGAATAGGATGCTCAACTCCTTCCATACCAAATTATTTCCTTCATTGTCAAAGAGACTAGACCAGTCTTCATGAAACAACTGGAGCTTGGAAGTAGGGAACGGTATCTTTTTTCCCAGCAACGGTTAGCCAGAAATTGCTCTAATGATAAATGCTGGAATTTGCATATTTTATTTAAACCTCTTAATTCTTGACATTTACTGCAATTAATTGCTATACCGGTGAGAGGTCCATAGCGAGATGATTCCAAGCTTTTTTGCTTCTGTGAAACTGCAATAAATATATAGATAGATGACTGGAAGTACAGATAGTCCTTGACTTACGACCACAGTTGAGCCTAAAATATTTGTTGCTAAGCTAGACATTTCTTCAGTGAATTTTGCCCCATTTTACAACCTTTCTTGCCACAGTTGTTCAGTGAATCACTGCAGTTAGTAACACGGTTGTTAAGTGAATCTGGCTTTCCTATTAACTTTGCTTGATCATAGGGTGTGGTGGAATCACATGACCCCAGAGCACTGCAACCATCATAAATGTGAGTCAGTTCCCAAGCATCTGAATTTTGATGACCATGGAGTGTCAGTGTTGGAAGCATTTTTTCTTTTCGCATCTGGACTCCCACATATAATTTAGCCTGGGAAATTTGGAGTGTTTTTTTTTGTTGGAGCTGTAGAAACTTAGTCACAACAACATTCCTCCTTCAAGGACATTTGCTTACACTTTGTCTGCACCTGCTTGAGACTGCATGGAGATTGTATCCAGCTGAATGTGAAGATTTGATTGGACCTTTGTGATGAACTTGTGGGTGTGGGACAGGGTTGTGAATTTTCAACTTGGTGGGGAAAACCTGGAAGCTTTCAGATTCGGGTTTTCACAGATGTGCCAACATGACGTCTCTAATAAATTGGAACTTTGAAGAACTTCTAGCCTCGGAGTTTTATTTCGTCGGGGGTGTTTCCTGGAACACTGACATTGTGAGCTAATGGTTCAGAACTGGTGTAACGCATTCATGAACTTCATAAACACATCCATGGTTTCACCTAGTACCAATACAGAAATAGCAGGTTGTGACCATTTTCTGTTTTTCCCCCCAACTTATCAATCTAATTCATAGCAGAGCTCCTAGAAACTCCATGGCCAAAGAAAAGAGGGGGGTCATCCTTCCCATCTCTTATTTTCATGGAGAAGATAATCTGGAGAAGAAAATACCCCATTCTGAGGGTAATCAGCCTCTACTCCAAGGAACATAGGCAGTCTTTGGCCTTACCTGAAAAACCCTATGCTACACATTAGTTCAGGTCTCTGGCAAGAGAAATGTTATCTTGTTCCAGGGATTTTCTGGATGGAAAGAAGATGGAGAAAAGGATGGGGATAGTAGGAAGAGAGAACAAACTCTTACCTATCTTTTGACTCCAGCATTGTTGATTGCCAATGCAGCCTCAAACATATTTCTACTAAAGTTGTATAGCCCAGTATAGATATAAATTGCCTGCCTTATGCCACTAATCTTTATGGTAAGAAGATTGGTAGCCCATAGGGAAAAGTCATCATGGCCAAATCCTCCAGAGGCTGTCACACCCCAATTCTCATTCATTTTCTTTAAGATCTGTAGATATCTACAAAAGAGGGCAAGAAAGGTGGTTCATAGCCAGCTTGTAGTTTTTCCCACTAGCTCCTCTGTGCAACCAAATGCAATCTATCCTTACTATAGATCAGGGATAGGTTCTGGTACTTTTTGCTGCCGGTTCGCTCAGGGTTGCACCTCGAGCGAGCGCATGCACGCAGCAGTCAAAAATCCAAAAATGGCGGCACCCATGGAGACATCGAAGGAACTGGCTCCATGATGTCATCACTGAGTTACTACCAGTTCTAAAGAACCAGTTAGAACTGGTAGGAACCCACCTGTGCTATAATAGACACAGGTGTTGCAAAACTACAGTAGTGGCCATAATTGTGGAAATCTTTTGGGAAAAGTGTATTTTTCTAAAACTAGCTAATAACACCATTTTTTTGGGAGCAGTACCATAAAATTATATATCAATGGAAAGATAATTTAATCAAGAATGTAATGCAATAACTTTTATGAAGGATTTGCTATTGTGAAGGATTTGCTATTAGAATTGCAGTTATAAAGAAGTAAAACACGTAGGAAAAAAACCAGATATACAAAAATTGTATACCCTTGCACTCAACTTCACATCGTATTGTGCCATTTCATCTTGTATACACCCAGATGATTTTCTTCTGTCACGTAGGCACAGTCTCTTAATTCTATCATCACTTGCTGTTGTGCACCTTTTCCTGCCTTTACCAGTGTGGTTTTGTAGTGACTTGAGTCTCCTTATACCTCTTCAAAAACTTACAAATGCCACCTTTGGTTAAGTTTCCACCTATTTTTCTTCAAATTTCTTTATAACTTTAACCTTGTTCACTTAATAATACTATTTACATCGCTTTCTGGGTGACCAGTCAACTCTTTGCACCATTAACTTAACTTTTCTTACATTTTACAAGCTCACTAAATGAAAGAACAGGAAAAAAAAAACCAACCAACTTGATAGCGATCACATCAGAGGTGGGTTCCTACAGGTTCGGACTGATTCTACTGAGTAGTAGTAAACCACTGGTGACGTAACGGAGCCGGTTCTGGTCCATGAATGTCGCCATCTTTTTTTTTTTTTAATTTTGGGGAATTTTGTTTCCTGTGCATGCGCAGAAGCCAAGTTTCTGGCACTGCACATGCATCACCATTTTGTTTTTGGCCTCTTTTTTTTTTTTGAACCTTTGGGATTTTTTTTCTACTGCGCATGCGTGCACCCACAAGACACGCACGCGCCCACGAGGCACGGGAGGCAACGAACTGGCGGCGAGGAGAACCCACCCCTGGATCACATAACACATTGACAAATGTCCTCTCAGCTTCAATACATGACATCAGTAACTGAATCCTACTATGATCTGATTGGCTCATTGGCTCAAAATAAGATGACACCTGATTGGCTCTCTAAACACTCAAGCTCATTGGCTGCAATCAGAGGAAGGAGAGCTACCTGATATCAATCTAAGCAAATTGTGCTTCTTTTTTCTGGTTATTTAGCTATATCTTTTTCATAGAATACAGATAATTGAACAAACTTTATTGCATTACATTCTTGATTAAATTATCTTTCTATTAATATATATTTTATGGTACTACTACAAAAAAAGTGGTGTTATTACCTATCAAACCTCAAAAATACACTTTCCCCCAAAAGGTTTCCACAATTTTGGCCACTACTGTATATCTGCCTGTTCCTCCAGCTCAGTCATTCTGATCTTCTGGGAACATTTATTCACTTAATAGATTGAAAGTTATAGGATATCAAGAGTATACCCATGATCTGTGTTCAGCATCAATACATGTTTATGATATTCAGTTTCTATCCAATCTGACAATTTACAGTATCTTTATTAGTTTTGAGAGGTTTTAGTGAAATAATACATTGTAATGCTTCAGTTTTTGAAAACTCTTCTCATATTAATACTATCACGTTATTCTACTTTGAGGGGTTTACCACTATTTGGCCCCTTTCCAGAGGTCTTATTTGTAAGCACAAATAATCAGATCCACACCTGAAGAGTTCAATTAACTATTTTATTGCTCAACTGTACAATACAGGAATCTTCTCCTAGATCAGACTAGATAAGTTTCAGTGGCATTCAAAAGCGGGAGTGGTGGTGGTGGTGTGTCAGACTAGTTCTCCATTTCACTCCTCGTCCTGTCTCGATCAGTCTCTCTCTGACATATTTTATAAAAGAAGCAAGTCCATCCTATTGCAGATGCTATAACTTATGAGGCACTATCCAATCACACATCTGAATTATACATTTTTCTTCCCTGCTCTTTCTATATTCATCCCATAGATTACACCATGTGTCTTGGCTTCATTATCAATAAAAAAAGATAAAGATTTCCTCTGTCTGGTGATGTCCAACTGTAACTCATCTGTTTCCTAGCCAAGGGGGATAATGTTGTCCAAAGATGGTTCTGTGGTGATGTGGCAGCATGTCTATACACTGGAAAGCTGTTAACTTCCCACCAAAGTGGTATCTATTTATCTATTTGCATGCTTTTGAACTGCTAGGTTGGCAGGAGTTGGATCAGTAGCAAATGCTACCCAATATAACCACTAGCCTGTTCTAATAACAAAATATGTACTACAAATATAATCAGTATCATACGAAATACTCCCTTGTGCTAAGTATTTATCCATTACTATGCATGTTTAACACTCTGCCAACTCATAAAGATTTTCTTAGCAATGCTAGATAATTTGAAAACCCTGATTTTTATTTATTTCTGTTTTCTTCTGCTTACTTATATTCTGCCATCTGTCACATAGTGGTGATCAGCTGGACTCTTTTTTTTATTAATCCTCCATTATTTTCATAACCTGAAATTGTACAAGATAATCCTCAGATTGTGGCTACTATTTTAGTAAGAAGTAGCAAAAATAATGCATTTGTGCTAATACTTCTAAATGTATGTTCTATGCAGTTGGTGAAGTTACTATTATTATTTATATTTATACGTCATATTTCTAAGCCACCCAACTTTCTCATGAGTGTGTATTTAGACTATGATGACCCTGACCTTTCATATTCTATTTACATTATCCCATTCTAAGAGGCAGCCATTCATATTCATTCTCTTCTTGTAGCTGACAAGTTAAAACAAACTGCATTTGTCTTATTGGCAATTCAGGAATTAGAATCCACAATTCTTGGGGAAACGGAGGTTAAGCAGACTAAGACTGCGGTCTGAATACAGTAATCACAACATCTCATCTTGTCTGTGCCAGGCCATTTTTCATACAATTGTTTTATTACACAGTCCATTGCTTTTGTTTAAGCACCTGCTGTAACTCCTAAATTGATGCTGAGATGCAACTTAGTCATCACACAAATGACTAGCCAAATACCTTCAACGATTTGACAAAATATTTAGAGGCAGAATACCCGCTTCTATTTATTAGATGCATACATAGTCATCACATGATTTCCCTTCAGGGTGAAGAACATTATGCACAGCATAGAAAATGAGCAATAAATTCTAAGCCAAATAAATTCAAGGCATGACAACAGAAAACTAAAAGAACTATAGTTAAAACCATTTACAGCAACACCATTTACTATACCTTCTGGGGCTTTCTGGTCTTATGAATGATCCTTGCTTCCACTATGTCCATAATCTGCATCGTACATTGCTTTTGTTCTTTAAACTTCTCATGCACTTTTTCTGAGGTTCTCATCAATTCCATCCATCCATCCATGAATAACGTTTTTGGTTTTCCACCATTCATTCTTCCATCATATATTTGTTTTGTGGCTCAAACCTCATTCATTTATTTTGTATTCAATCCATATAAATTCAGCATCCATTTATTACTGATCCCATCTTTTCTTGTAATATTTAAGTATCACATTTCCATTCCCTTTTTATTTCCTGATATACTCAACTCTCACTTCCATATAATAAAAGAACTTATACACAGCTATTTTTGCATTTTTTTTGGCAAAGATTCTTTCCTTTCCAGATCACATACTCTCACTACAGTAGCATTCTATCAGTATTTGCATGTCTTCAAATGTCTCAATTTCTTGTCTTTAATAAACATTCTGCAAAAATACACTAAATGTCATTTTCATATTGGATGAGGATCAGAGAGACCCAGGTTCAAGTCTAACCTGAGCCTGCAACCTGGATAACTGAGCCAGTAACTCTCTGTCTGTCTTGAGTTGCTAGAGGAAAAAGGTCTATATAAAAATTGTCTACTTTCTCTAGTATTTCCCCATTTATGTATAATTTGCAGTTTTCTGTCTATTAACCCTATGAAATACAACTACCTTGATTTTCAGGCATTAATTTTTGGAGCCTACTCCTTACTGCATCATTGTATCTAATATTCATTGTTCAGATTCTAAGCATCATCTACGTAGACATTCGGTAATTTTTGTGGCATCCAATAAAATAAAATATTGCATTTTAATGGAAAATAAAACTACAAAAAAAAAGATTCAGTGTGATGTACAGGTAGTCCTCAACTTATGACCACATTTGAGCCCAAAATTTCTGATGTTAAGTGAGACATTTGTTAAGGAGGTTTTGCCCCATTTTATGACCATTCCTGTCACAGTTGATGAGTTAGTAACCCAGTTGTTAAGGGGAATCTGGCTTCCCCATTGATTCTGCTCGTCACAAGGTTGCAAAAGGGGATCACATGACCTTGGGGCACAGCAACAGTCATAAATATGAACCAGTTGCCAAGCATCTGAATTCTGATCACATGGTCATGGGGATGCTACAAAGGTTGTAAGTGTGAAAATGATTGTAAGTCACTTTTTTCAATGCCGTTGTAACTTTGTACAGTCATTAACTGCTGTAAGTCAAGGATTACCTTGTATATAACATACTGTTTTGTCATTAGCTATGAACTGAGTCAGCTATCTTATATTCACTAATAATTAAAGAAATTAGTGAAAAACAAGCAAGCAATGGCTCAAATGACAAGCTGCTGTAAAGGACACTTTATTTGTTTATTATATTTATACCCAGCCTATCTATCACTTGATAATTAGGACAGCTTACAACAGTTCAAATAATTCAAAATGTAAACCAAAAACATGTGAAAGTAATCAAAGAATCAATTCAATTCAATTAACAATTAAAGAATCAAGCCAATTCAATTAACAGAGCAATTGTTAATTTAAAGGTTGTGCTTTCATTAAACTTATAAATATTGGCAGAGTGAGCCAAAATATATTCAGAAGTCACCCAGCTCCAAGGCTCTCCCAATGATCTGCTGTATGTGTTAAAGAGCATAGGAAACCAAACCTTCTGTCAAAGAGTAATCTCTTATCACCTTCAGGTTGGGCTGGGCTGAGCCACTGCAAAATAATGTCCCCATATTCAGTCCTTCCAATTATTTCAGAAGGGTGTAATGATCATTGGTATCAAGCACCACTGAGAGATCCAAAAGATCTAGTGCAGTGCTCCTCCCATCTACTTTTCAACATAAAGCATCACCAAGGCAACTAATCTAGTCTCACTACCACATTCTGGACAAAAAGCTAATTGAAATGGATCCAGAAAATCTATATGTTTTATATAATTTCCAAGACATTTCCATGCAGTTCCATCTCTATTTTTACAGTTTACAGGAAAATGTATATATACTTGTATACTTACATGTGTGAGAGAGGCTGGTATGTGTGAAAGAATGCAATGTATATGCAAGAATATATATGCAAGAAGCAGCTGCCAGTTAATTTTTTATACATGGCAGCATCTTTTATGAGGAGTTAATTTTGATCCTTTTTTGTCTTGGTTTTGCAATTTTAGAGTGGTGGTATATACATTCTGCTATATGCACACATTAGGGATCAGAGAAGGAGGGATGTCTAAGATTTGTTTCAACTACAGCTAGGAACTCTAGGTTGATACGGTAGGAAAGCTGGGCATTGTCATACTTTGGTATGTGTGCGTACATACATACATGTGTGAACACATGTGCACACCCACATTTCTGTATCCTTTTTTGTACAGATTAAATTTAGAATCATGTTCCTTTTGAATACATATATCTCTGTTTCTCAATTATGACTACTCTAAAATATGTGGACTTCATACTGGCTGGGGAATTCTAGAAGTTGAAGTCCATACATCTTAGAGTTACCAAGATTAAGAAACACTGACATACACAATTAATTAGCGGTAGGCAAGCTTTGGTGACTGTGGGGTCATGAAGCATGCTTTTGAGGAAGTTGTAATGGAATGGATGGATGATCTTGGGGAATGAGAGAGAAAAGGGGAAGGAAGCAAATAAGTAAGGGAAGCAGGAGCCCCAAGTGCAAGGCTGTCAAACTCCCGGCCTATAGACCGGATGCGTCACATGCTGGCCATGCCCATGCCCGATTTAGCGAAGGGGAAAAGAGTCCCGATACGTCATGTGATGCTGCCGTGATGATGTGAGTTTGACACCCCTGTCCTAGTGGCTTAACGGTGAGAGAAAGAATTTTAGGAAGGACCTGCCCTATTGGATCAAGTAGTTAAAAAAGGCACCAGGAAGTTTGTACTTTCAGACTTGCAAGATTCTGCTACAATAAAGTAAAATCACTTCATCTAATTGTGTTTCCTATCTGGTTTACCTGAGAGGGCAGATAGAAGGTGAGATAATGCAAAATGGGTGGAATCATGTTTTCATATTGGTATAGCTGGGTTTTTTGTTAAAAAACAAAAACGAATATGTGGACAATCCTTTGTTTTAGAATTTAGAATTTCAAGTTTAAAATATGAATACCTTATAATATTTTTGAAATTTCTCTCATTTTTTTCTAAGGAAATGACCCACACTTGGCCTCCACCACTTTCTGGTATCCACACACCTGGCAAAGTGGAACAAAACAAGTTTCTGATCACAAACAAGGTAAATTGCTTTAGGCCAATCATCATTTTCCTCTATTTTGACAAGGAGTGCTTTGCTGTAATTTTTGGACAGGCAGTTTTGTCAAAAGTGTTTAAGTAAAAACGCTTTTCCTTCTCTAATGGCTATATTGTGCATTTGAATGTGAATATAAACAATGTGAATATAAACAAACAAATGGTTTGCGAAAGCAAGGAAATAAAATATATTAGCAGAGATTTTTATGGACTTTGCCATGTTATGTGGGTAGCATTGATGAGAGTTCTGCTAGGATCCATTTTTTCTCTAGTAAAACTCTGCAGAGTTTGTAGATAAGAAATAAATAGCACAAAGAACAGATAGTTCTGAAAATCCAGTAAAAGAGAATATATGTTGCTCATGAAACATCTGCAAGCAACCAAGGTCAGATATGAGAAGGATTCCACATTTCTGAAAATTCTTACATACTGTGACTAGGAACTTGGTTGCTCACAATTTTATTAATGAAATTTTCCTGGAACCAGCTTGCTACTGCCTCTTCCAGGATATACTTGCTTTCCAGCTGGCAGCTCTGGAAATCTCTAATGTTTCTTCTCCAGTCTTACCTTCCAAGACCTGCTGGGTCAATGAGACATTTCTTATATTTAGATAGATGAAGATAGAGGAACCAATTGAAACTGTTAAGCAATTGCAAGAAGCACTGTACATAAACATATTTGTTAAACTAAGGTCACTGCATATTAGAAAAATACATGTAAGTACAAATTAAGTTATTGACTGTGTGTCAATATAAAATCACATTAATTTGGAGAATACTACTTTGTCATATCTGCATTAGTTCCTGTACTTTTCCCATTTCTCATAAAGGGATTTCAGTGTTTATGGGTAAAATAAGAACAGTCTTTGAAATGGAAAGTCTGTAAATGGAAGTTCTGGGCCATTTGCCACCACAGGTTCTGCCTATTTACTCAGAATCCGATTTGAAAGTACCTTAGTTAGACTTGTAATATGAGTACTTCTCCATAGTGGTGGTTGTAGCATCCAGGAATGGGTTAAACTCGTCTGCTAGCTGATTGGACTGAGTCTGTCAGAGCTGTTTAGGTCACACCTCTGTTGCTATCCCGTGCAGCTTTTTGACTCAGTCACTCAGCTTGGACAGACATGCCAAATATTCTTCCTGTTGGAAATACCTTATTCCTGGATTCTAAATTCAACAGATTCACTCCGGAGGGTGAAAAACAGCCCAAAGGGCAAACCGGAAGTCCCATTGGGCCATTTTTCACCATCTGGAGGCTTCAGGGAAGTCTCCTGGGCCCTCTGGGGGCAAAAAACGGCCCAATGGGGGGAAAGCCCATGCGCAGTGCAGTGTGTATGGGGGGATTGTGTGCTGGTATGCGTGTGTGTGCTAGCATGTGCCTGCTCCCATTTTTTGCACGCAAGTAGAAAAAGGTTAGCCATCACTGTTCTAGAGGTTCAGGGGTCTCCAGTCTCTCAGGGCATTGTCCTTCCCCTCATTACCCGGCCCATTCCTGCTCCGGGGTCTCCTGATTCCTCTCAGGATGAGGAATCAATGTATTCAGAAGGGGAGATTCCCCAAATTCCCCAAAAGTTAGAATTGTCTGTAGACGAAGGCTTGTTGCCGAGTTAGCCAGCCTTTGTGGGGCCTTTTCAGCCCAACCTATTTAGGTGTCTGCTATTTAAGGCTAAGGTAGTGGCTGGCCTAGAGGCCCCATCCACGAAGCCACCTGACCCTCTCTTCTCTATCCAAACAGCTGAAGCGGAGGTTGTTCCAGCACCTCAAATGTTTGTTGATGTAATCAAATCCCAATTGAGGTTTCCGGGGATGGGGACTAATCCTTTTCTCTCATTCACAAGAGACTATACAATGTGGCTAGTTAAGGTCATCCAGACCCCACCAGTGGATGAACCTGTGGTGGCGTTACACTCCTCATTGAACATTCCAGGTGACCCAGAGGAGATTCTGCGCCCGGCGGATAGACATACGGAGCAGTCGCTCCAAAGGGCCCATCAAGCAGCAGCGTGGGCAATCCGAGCATCGATGATGGCTTCTTTCTTCAACCGGGCCTCACTCATATGGCTACGCCAGATACATGAAAAGTAATCAACAGCAGAATGCAGCAGGATAGCAACAAACTTGTTGCAGCATCGCAGTTATCTGCTGATGCTACACTCAATGTGGCCAGACTTGTAGCCAAGTCAGTGGCCTCCACAGTGGCATCCCGCTATTTGTTTTGGCTGAAAAATTGGCAGGCTGACGCTCACCATAAGTGGTGTTTAGCCTTCATGGGAGACAAGTTGTTTGGGGAGGCAATGGACCCTTGGTTACCTGAGCCAAGACAAGAGGAAATTTCTTCCTTCCTTCACCAGGTGCTCCATATCCCTCCCCATATTTCCGTCGACCAACTTACCGACCTAATGAGCCAGGTGCGGGATTCCAGCGGCTTCAGGGATTCTTCGGCCAATGGCAAAGGCAGAGGCAGGACAGGCAGGACCGAGGCAGACCATTTAGATCTAAATAGCTCTTTTGAGGGGGAGGAGGTCATGCCTATTGCTGCCCTAAATGAATGCCTCCTACCGCTCTCCATCGGGGGTCGCTTGACCTACTTTGCAGACAGATGGAGAGAGTCCACTTTGGACGCGTGGGTCAGGGAGACGGTAACATCAGGTCTCTCCCTGGAATTTATTTTCCCCCCTCCAAGATTTTTTTATCAGGTGCCCATTGTCAAACGACAGGCCTCGAAGGGCCCTCATGGAGATGGCTATCCAGCATTTGCTGGATATCCATGCTATACAGCCTGTCCCCGAGGGTCAACAAGGACAGGGATTTTACTCCATCCTGTTTGTTGTTTCCAAAGCCCGGGCGGGGTGGAGAGTGATTCTAGATGTTAAAAGGCTGAACCAGCATATTCAATACTGCAGGTTCAAAATCCATTCACTCCATTCCATCCTAGAGGGTGTGCGGGATGGTGACATCCTCATATCAAACGATCTTATGGAGGCATATCTTCATGTGCCCATTTTGCCGCTCCACCAGCAATACCTTAGATTTTACTTTAATGGCCATCATTATCAATATAGGGCCATACCCTTTGGACTGTCCTCAGCACCCAGGGTATTTACAAAAATTATGGCCGTCCTGGCAGCTTACCTGCGGGCCCTGCCAATTCGCATCCAGTGTTACCTGGATGACATATTGATTCAAGCCTCATCTGAGGAACAAGCACGGGAGAACCTAAGAGTTACTTCCCAAACTCTGATAAGCCATGGGTTCTCCATTAATTGGGAGAAGAGTCACCTGTCGACCTTCATTCAATTGCTCCATTTGGGGGCTATCATTGACTCTGTAAATGGCAGGGTTTACCTGTCCCAGGAGCGACAAGACAGCATCCAGGCCCTGGTGGACAATGTCCAGAGAGATAAAGCAGCTTCAGTGGCTGTACTCTCTAAGCTCCTGGGCAAAATGGTTTCTTGCTTCTCTATTGTTCCCTGGGCTCGCCTACATTTCAAAGACCTCCAGTGGTTTCTTTTGCTATTCCAGAGGTCGGGCAGGAGCTGCTCACTGGCACAGGTATGGATACCAAGTGATATAATCTGATCCCTGGACTGGTGGACGTCTCCGGCTATCAGCAGGGGCAGTCTGTTCCAGGAACCAGACCACGTCATAGTAACCACAGATGCCAGCCTGTTCGGCTGGGAAGTCCATCTCCAGGCGCTGATGGCCCAGGGACAATGGATCAAATCAGACAGAGTGCGGGGCATCAATTGGCTGGAGCTCAGGGCAGTTCACCTGGCCCTGTGCCATTTCCGGCAATCAGTAGCCGGCCAACATCTACTGATACTAACAGACAATATAGCTGCCAAGGCACCTATAAATTGACAGAGTGGCACACGATCCAGACCTCTTATGGAGGAGGTCAGACAGTTGGAGCTCTGGGGGGAGAGACATGTGCTCTCCATAAAGACAGAACACATATCGGGGGTCTCCAACGTGCAGGCGGTCTGGCTCAGCAGAGCATCCATAGACAACGCGGAGTGGCACCTGCACCCGGCTTTATTTTGGGAGATGACTCATTTCTTTGGCCTCTCTCAGGTGGACTTGTTTGCCACCCAGAGCAACACACAACTCCCAATATTTTTCACCCAGCTTGCAACACTGGGTGCAGAAGGGGTCAACGCTCTCCGCATTCCGTGGCCTCTGGACCTACTGTATGCCTTTCCCCCCTTCTACTCATCCCTCATGTCATTTGAAAGGTCCTGGCAGAGAGAGCAGAGATTCGTCTAGTGCCCCCTTATTGGCCATAATGACCTTGGTTTGCAGACCTGGTGGCTCTATTGGTGCTCCCGCCTTGGAGGTTCCCTCAGGGCAGAGTCTGCCTCAGCCAGGGGGCGTTGGTCCACCCGGACCCTCAGTGGTTCCAATTGACTGTCTGGCACCACCCGTATTTACAATGCCACCTGGAGGACATTTTGCAGGTGGTGTGGTAGGGCGAACATTGCTCCCATGGCAGCCAAGAGGGGCCATATACTGGATTTTCTCCAGGATGAACTGGACAGGGGGCTGGCACCTAACACCCTCAGGAGACAGGTGGCGGCCTTGTCCTCTGTGTTGTCATGTGGGAAGTCGGAATCCCTATCTCTCCATCCCACAATCCGTAGGTTCCTCAGAGGGGCGGCTAACTTGCGTCCTCCTGTGGTATGCAGATTCCCAACCTGGGACTTGTCCAAGGTCCTCAATCTCTCCGTTTGGCTAGCCTTCGTCATCTTACATGTAAGGTGGCCTTCCTGGTGGCCATCACTTCAGCCAGGAGGGTAACTGAACTGGCGGCTCTGGCGGTAAGGAAGAACTTGTGTATATTCCATAAGGACAGAGTCATTCTGTGTCTGGACCCTTCCTTTAACCCAAAGATTAACACGTGTTTCCACAGAGCTCAGGAGCTAATTCTCCCTAACTTTTGGACAAAAGTAGAGAAGAGATGGCACATCCTTGATGTGCAAAGGGCACTTTGTATAAATCTCCACCGAACAGCCCCATTTAGGAAGTCAGAAGAGGTATTCCATTTCCTTCCAGCCAGCTTCCATGGTTTGTAAGGCATCTCGGTCAGTGGTGGGATGTTGGATCAGATGTTCCATAGCTACTGCCTATGAAATTCAGACTTGGGTTCCTCCTGGATGAATCACTGCTCATTCCACCAGGAGTGCCACAACCACAACAGCGTAGGTTACCCAGCCTCTATAGAGGAGGTTTGTCGGGCGGCCATCTGGTCTTCCCCTTCTCCATTTGTGCGACATTATAAGATGGATGTATTTGCCTCCGCTGAGGTATCCTTTGATAGAAAGGTTCTTCAACAGATCCTCAGAGAAGTACGAAAGACCGGATCAGACTCAGCCCACCTGTAAGGACAAGCCAGCTTTGTTATGTCCCATTCCTGGATGCTATTTCCACCACTATGTTGAAGGGGTGTTGGTCTTACCTGATATGCTCTTTCTCGGAGGGTGTATAGCATCCAGCCAAACCCTGTTGACTGTCTGGTCGGGGAGGGGTGGGGTGGGGTGGGAAGAAGTTTTTTGTTCCATTGACCTTGGCACATGGAAGTCTGTCACTTCGTTTCTTCATCAAAAGCTGCCCGGGATAGCAACAGAGGCATGACCTAAACAACTCTGACAGACTCAGTCCAATCAGCTAGTAGACGAGTTTAACCCATTTCTGGATGCTATATCCACCCTCCGAGAAGGAGCATATCAGGTAAGACCAGTGCCCCTTCAGCTTTGACTCACTCAAGAATTGTCTGATATGACACGCCATACAAATATTCATTTAATTCTGAAGAATGTTGTTAAGCCACTATTGTTATACATTGATTTAATTTGAGCAGATGTTTCCTTTTTTAACTTGTCAAATGTAATGAACCATGCCAAGAGAGGGGATGGTCCATTCTATTGCAGTCAATGGAGAATTTAGAGTATATAGCATATAAAGAGTAGGTATTTTACATCAGTGTGACCTTAAATTCTTAGTCTTGGGTTTTGTATCTGTCTCATGTAACAGTAAATAATCAATGCAAAATATTACACTATCTGACCTTCATGGAGGCTCAGATATATTATAGTACATTTTCCTTAAGTAATAGCTGTTTTGGATAGTTTGAGCAGTATGCATGTTGAAGAAGTGAATGATGAAGACTTAATTGAAGGAAATAGAAATATTTACTTCCACAAAGTTGTGTTCACAGCAGTACAGTTATAGTATATATGATCTATTCACTTATGGATCCATTTATTTAATATCTTCCAGCCCTCCCAATGACAAATTTATATAAAGAGTACAAAAGTACAATATAAAGTGTAGCCCATTGACTGTGTTGTTCCTATCTCAGTTGACATCATGAATTCTCCGCAGTCACTAAAATTAATCTGTTCTGTGTTCCAGGCGTATTTTCTCACATTATGTTCCGGTCTCCCTCTTAAACATATGGCCTGAAAAATATGGTCTTTGCAAACCTTCCATTAGAGATGATGGGCTGCAATGAGAAAATAAGTGACTTGCTTATCATACCCTGTAAAGATCCTTTATTAGTAATTACCAGTTTTTCCATTTTTCTCTCTTTGAAACAAGAATCTGGCTGTTTTATCATTTAGGATATAGATGGCCTCAGTTTCTGTTGACAGGTTTTCCTGTTTCTCTTTACATTTTGGAATAGTGAAGGCTTCATTCAACTGTCTTTTCTGAGTATCATTCTGTCCCCTTACTGAAACCTTGATTGTCTTTGGCACAATATTTTAAAACTGTAAATTTCTTATTGCTCTCATGTTCTGATATTTAAAGTACTTTTGTATTCTTCAATATATATAAATAAACTCTGTGTCCAAAAAGCTGACTCATGTTAGTTTACATGGCATAATTTTTAATCTAGATATTTCTTGTACCTCTCCTAGGTTTTCTTCTTTGAATAAGCATATTTTCTTTGTACTAGCTTTCTATAACTGTCAACTCCATTGGAAGATTTCCTTCATTCAGGACTTTAAATATCAAATTCCTTCAGCAAACCACAGGCATATTTTTAATGATACCACTAGCCAAATTATTGTGTTGTGGATGGATTGGAGCCATTCCCCTAAAATAATGATTTCTGCAGGTTGTCTTCACTTTCATAACTTGGCTTTTGTTGCTGTTGTTATATGGCAACGAAAGTGTAGATTATTTGTTGTGACTGTGGCAATTCAAGGTCTTTTGGAGGACTATACTACTAGTCTTTATTGTTTTAATATGCCTGTTTGCAGTGGGTAAATAAGAATTCATGCATACTTTTTCTGTCAGTGATTTTAACGTGTAAGGAGGACCTCTGGGATATCTTGATGATTATACATTTTTATGGAGTGCTCTTTATTCCAGTGTTAGATTTGAATAAATTTTTGTTAGTTGTGGTTCAAAAAAATGCAGGTCTCCTCCATCATACCTGTTAATCATGCAATCATAAAGCAAAGTAGAGGTATCCATGTTACACTGGATTTGTCTGATTGGTATATTACTGAATTGGAGAGAGGGAGAGATCATAAAAAGGGCAGTCAGTGCTCGGCTTCATACTAGAGTTTAGAAGTAAATCACAGCTCTTCAGATACTTACTCCACACTTGGCCTCTTTGATAGAATGTTCTCAGATACAAACCATCTAGATAAAAATCACTGTCATGAATGAACTTTTAAAAACAACAGCTAATCATCTACTGCAGCCAAAGGTCAGAGAGTCTATGACAATTCGTTGTGGCCAACTCGCCGTGGCCAACTTGCTGCGGTCAACACGCTGCATGACAAGAGTTACACTAATATCAAAGAAATAATGGAATAGAATAATTGAAGAAAGGATGCAAAAGGGGGGGCAGAATGAAATATGAATTGTAAAAATTAAATATTTTTTTATTTATTTTAAATAATTAAATAGAATTGTTAAATTGTCCCTCAGTGAGTCGTGTATAAAACGCACAGGGAAAGCCAAAGAATGTGGACATGCAAGACAAGCCTTGATGAGGTGAGCAGG
>JANHFT010004804.1:349025-359477 GCA_032467955.1 Pseudoxenodon macrops
CCAAACCCTATATGCACTCCATTTTCCCCAAAAACGGGCCTGTTTTTCACCCATTTTTGTAAAAAATGGAGTGTGTAGAGGGTTTGGGAAGCCTGCAGACTGCCTCTGTGGGCTGGGGGAAAGCAAAAATGATCCTGTTTTTGCCTTCCCCCAGCCCACAAAAACACTCTGCAAACCTCCCAAACCTTCTGCACACCCCGTATTTGAGATAAACGGGCCCTTTTTCCGCAAAAGTGGGATGCAGGGGCAGGGCTTCAGGAGGCCAAAATTGATGTATTCAGTGTATAAGACGCACCAACCTTTCCATCCTCTGTTAGGGGGAAAAAAGATGTGTCTTACACTCCGAAAAATACGGTATATTACTGTGTTATTATGTGTTTTACTGTCAAAAGCTACTGAAACAATCACCTCAGGATTCTTTCCTATGTGTGTCAGAATTATTAATTATGTAATGAAAATGTGTTTGCTAGTTCATTCTCCCCATCAGATTTAAAGTTTCAACAGTGGATTACAAAAGAAAATAGGCAAACATATTTGTATTCAGGTGGGATTTAATATTGTAGGCACACATAATGTCACGGAGCCATTAATTTCTCTCAAATTCTGGAAGAGTAGAGAAACTTAAGAATGTCAGCTTATTACTTTTACATGTGAGTTGGCTGAAGATTAATATCTCTCTGACAAACTTAAGAAACACCAAGTGATTGAAAGCTGTAGGCCCGTGATGGCGAACCTATGGCACATGTGCCAGAGGTGGCATGCAGAGCCCTCTCTTCTGGCACATGCATCATCGCCCCAGGTCAGATCTCTGTGGTGTTTTTTTTAGTGAGCTTCTGTTTCCCTGCAAATGACGAAACAGAAGCTCACAAAAGAAAAAGATCCTACCTCTTGCCATGCTGCCGGTGTTGGAATGCCCCATCTCCTGCCTGTTGCTCTTCGAGTCTCTGCTGCGCATGCACGCACGCACGCCCATGCACATGCATGTTCATGCATGCACACACCTTTCAGTTTGGGCATGCATGCACACGCAGTTTGGGCACTCATTATCTAAAAGGTTCACCATCACTGCTGTAGGCTCCCTCAAATGTTTTGGGGGTAGGGTTGAGTATATATATGTGTGTAATAAAAAACAACAACAGCTGAATAATTCAGTTTGGGTTTGATGTATAGACTATAAGCTTGCATTTTCCTTTTTATTGTTGGAATTTGACTATATTAAAGAGGAAAAGGGCAAATCTAGCATTTGAACAAGTTCTACACGTTTCTTGGTCTTCTCCATCCCTTGTCCAGGGGAAAGAAGTAAGAGCACCTTGCATCTTCTTCATATGTTCAGCTTTCTAATTCACAGAGGTGCCATCAGTTTGGACTTTGAAAGATTTTGAGTATTTAGAATTTCTGATCTTGAAACACTTTGAGGATTCAAGATGTGCAACCAAGCATGTGTTCAAAAGTTTTTCAACACGTTCAGAACAAGCCACAGTCACTACGGGACTTTGTGTATGCTACAGGACATTGTGTACTCATTATAGTACTTACTACCATTTCTCACTACAGGAATCCAAATTGAAGCAAGGCTGCTTAGCTTCTTTCTGGAAACATCCATTGAAGGAGAGCACACTACTTCAATGGGTCATTAGTTCCGATATGAAACTGCTCAGATAGGATTTTTTTTCACTAGCAGTCCATTGGAATCTGCCTGCCTGTAAATTAAATCCATTCCTCTTTGTCCTGCTAAGTATAGATCTTAGTATTCTTCTGTGTGATTTCCTTTCAGTTATTTTAAGAGTATGTATTATAACTTCCATCTCATCTTTTCTCAAGATTAAACATAATTTCAGACTAAACTGAAATTTCTTCAGTTTACCTTCACAGAGCTTAATTTTTAGTTCCTTGAATATACTTGTTCCCCATCTTTTCACCTATTGCATTTTCATTGGATTTGTCCCTAAATATGGTGTCCAGAATTTGACATATACTTGAGGTAAGAACTGACCATTGAAGGAAAATAAGTTGAATGGTTATTTCTATTTTTCCTGTGCTTTGGGAACTGTTTTTATGTTAATACAGATAGTGTTTCCTTTTACCTTTTATTATATCCATGCCATTATTTCTAGCTAAAATTCAGTTTGCAATCAACAATTACGGTATATTGAGATATTTTTCCTATGTACCTTTTTTGAAGCTAATATCTTACCATCTTTACCAGTGCATTTAATGTCTGTTTCCTAGGGGAATGACTTTGGTATCTCTGTTAAATTTCATGTTGTTACTTTACTCTAATTTTTCTAATTCATCAAGTTCGTGTTTCAAATTTTTTTCTCCTGTCTTCTTATGTATTAGTTATCCAACTCAGATCAGGTTAAATCTTTCTTCCATGTTTTCATTCAAATCCTTTGTAAAGCAATGAACTGTTCAGAACCCAAGAAAAAAAAACCATTGCTTAATTTATCTCCTGTTTATTGAGAACTGATTACTAAGTCCATAGACATATCACCTAATTGACATGACACCCAGTACAACTAGCTTACTAATTGGAATATCATGGGAATACCATATCAGGCATTTGGCTGAAAGAAATATATATTTTGTATGCAGAATTCCTGCAATCTATGAAATAATTTATCCAGTCAAAAAGTAAATTAAAGATAAATTGGCAAAATATTTTTTTCTTGAAAATGCATGCTGATTTTTGCAAGGAGTGGCTTGTTTGCTAAGTGCTTTCAGATCAATCTCTTTTCAATTTGCTCTAGAATCATCCAAGATATTGATGTCAAACTGACTGGTTTGTTGTTTCCCGGGTACATTTTTTCATTTCTTGAAAAAAAATAGAATTCTATATGATCTCCAATCATGTGGTACATCATAATTCTTCAGGATTTCCCAAGACAATAAAAGAGGTTCAACCAAGACTAACTCTTCCCATGAATACAATTCTTCTGTCCCCGTAATTTAAATTGATTCATAATAAATAAGTACGCCCTGTTCTTATTTCTATAGTTTGCAAGTTCCTGGTGGAACACAGAGTTTTTGTTGGAAAAGACTGAACGAAAGATGGAGCTGTATAATTCAGATCTTTCTTTGTTATTGGTTAGTATTTTGCTTCTAATCTTTTCATTTCGTTTTGAATATATATCAAAGTTTGAAGCTACATTACTTTATAGACAGTTGATACAAAAAAAAACTTTGTGTGTGTGCATGCACATGTAAATGACTGTGTCTCATTCACAAGTGCTTCTAATGTTATTAAGGCTTTATAAATACAAAGACAACCACTATGGTTCTGAGAACAAGCTCTGATGTTTAACCAAACTTCACTTCCTTATAATTTAAACCCACATGCCTTGTCCTATCATCTGCAACAATTCTATATTTCTCTCATCTTTCCCACTAGAACCCATTTAAACTTGAAGAGAACTATTATGACTCTATCATCTTGTGTTCTCCAGATAAGCCTACCTAGCACTTCTCCTTTGGTTTGGCCATGAACCCGGCAGGAAAGCCTCCTCAGGTGTGGGAGTTAGAGATGAAGGAACTTACCTTTCTCTTTTTCCCTCAGTGATACATATATACTCTCCAATCTGCTCTAAACTACACTCAGTTGTATTTTTTTGTCACCAGAACTTTAGCTGTTTGCTTGTATGATTATCCAATGGTAAATGTCTTGCAGTAATAGTAACCAAAGCCTGTAAGTTACCAAGGTTAATATGATTGAGCTATAGTTGCCCTTTGTAGTAATAGATATGTAATATTGTGTTCTACAAAAAAATATCCTGGAGGCACATTTTTAAAGTGAAATCAATAGAAAAGCAAATGCAGCATTAGAGCTAATTTTGCAGCAACATACGTTAAAGCTGGAAATGTATATAAATAGGTGTATTAATTTTGCAGACACAAGGCTAGCTGGCTAGCCCTTAGAGCAAGGGTGTCAAACTTGATTTCATTGAGGCCCGAATCAGGGTTTTGTTTGACCTTGGGGGGCCGGGATGAGCGTTGGGTGTGGTTGGGTGACGTCGGGTGTGGGCAGCTCGACGTCACTCGTGTGAAACACTCTCCCCATGGAGGTGAGGTGCCCCTCCCATTCTTCTGGCCTTCTAGAAAGGGTAAAAACATAGGACTGCAGTCTTGCTTGGTGCGCATAGAGGTACACGTGGTTGTGGTGTTAGAGCCCTGAAAGCCCTCCCTCATGCCTTTTAATGAATTTTTAACATTCCATGCATCTTTTAACTTATATGTACCATTTTAATGCTTTTAATATTTTATTGTACCCAGCCCTCTGTAAGGGAGATGGCTAGTTCTTATGATAGAGAGAGAGAGAGAGAGAGAGAGAGAGAGAGAGAGAGAGAGAGAGAGAGAGAGAGAGAGAGAGAGAGAGAGAGAGAGTGAGTGAGTGAGTCATGTCAGATACAAAACCTGGATACCTGTGAGGAAGACTGAGCTGAGAGAAAATCAGTTCATGGCTCTACACAATCCTGAACTGATTTTCTCTCAGCTCAGCCTTCCTCACAGGTATCCAGGCTTTGCTTTTTGTGAGGTTAAAATGAGGGAGAGCCTCCTGTCAGTCACCTCAGATTCTTTAATGGCAAGGCAGGATATAATCCTAAGAGAAAGAAGGGGGGGGAGAAAGATAATTGCTTTTCACTTTATTCAGACAATGCGCAAGGCTACTTTATTTCCATCTTTTTATTTATTTGTTTAAAAGAAGAAAGCAGGGAGAGAGAAAAAACATATCCCTGAGAAAGATCTTTTTATTACTTAGCGACACAGCCCTCCATAAGATTATAGAAGAGATTGTGTAGTTTCTCATTCTCTGAAAAAAATGTGTACGTATGAGAGAAAGAAAAAGAGGGAAACAGGCACATCAGCAATTTTCATAAGTCCTTTTAAGCTGTAATTTCAAGTCATTCAAACAGGATGTGATTTTCTTCCAGGATTTCTAGAGCTGCAGACACAGCAAAATGATTTTAAAATAATAAATGGGCTTGCCAGTTAGAAAGCTGTACTTGAATTTGGGAGGCAAAGTTTTTTTCCCCTGACAATTTTAATAATGGTATATTTCTTCATTCATGCTGTATCTGAGGCGTTGTGCTTAGTAGAGCTTTTCTTTTTTCTCCCCTTCAGTCTTTTCTTCAAGCATGTTGAAATAAGCGTTAATATTTTCAAGAATATCCAAGTGCTTATTTAGATAACTGCTAGATCTACTGCCATTCTTTTACTCTTTTCCTACTACAGATTGGTTGGGTTTGCTTATTGCGTTAAGCTGTTCTTATGTAATCATATTTTGTAGAATAAGCCATAATAGACTGTACTATACATAGCAGTAAGCCAGCAGCAATGACTTAGAATCCGTAATATCTAAATCAAAATCAATCACCATATATTGTTGGTGCAATATGTGACTGCAACCTGTGTATCTTATAATGTAGTGATTTTCTTATTTGTTACATTTGTAAATGTATCCTTAGTTTATTTCTATCATCAACTGTATACAATGAACTGGGGGGAAAAACCCTGCATCAATAATTCCTTTTCAGTACAAAAATATATAAACGGGATAAATGCCACTTTGGTAGGATATGTATCAGAGGTGGATTCCTACCGGCTCTAACCGGTTCTTTAGAACCGTTAGTAACTCGGCGATGATGTCATGGAGCTGGTTCTGTCAGTCTCCGTGGGCCCTGCCATCTTGGATTTTGCTTCTACGCATGCGCAGAAGCTATTTTTTGTTATTTCTGCGCGTGCGCGAGGTGCAACCCTAAGCAAACAGGCAGCAAAATGATCCACAACCCACCCCTGATATGTATTCAAACTGTATCTAGATGTTAAGCTTCTTTGAAGAAACTCCAGAGTGTATGTATTTACAAGGACAGATGTAAAGTGACCAAAAATAAACTATTCTGTTTACAGTGTTGGCAATTTTAATTTACAATATAGGTAGTCCTTGACTTACTCCACAATTGAGCCCAACATTTCTGTTGCTAAGCAAGACAGTTGTTAAGTGAACTTTGCCCCATTTTATTACCTTTGTTAAGTGAATCACTGTAGCTGTAAACCTAGTAAGATGTTTGTTAAGTGAATGGCTTCCCATTGAGTTTGCTTGTCAGGTGGTTGTAAAAGGTGATCACATGACCCCAGGATGCTGCAACCAACATGAATATGAGTCAATCGTCAAGCATCTCAATTTTGATCATGTGACCATGGGGATGCCTCCCCAGTTTTAAGCGTGGGGGAAAAATGGTCATAAGTCAATTTTTTCACTCCTTTTGTAACTTCAGACAGTCACTAAACAAACTGTTGTAAGTTGAGGACTATCTGTATATAAATAAAGTGTGGGTACACTTTTATCAGTAAGAGACATATTAGGAGGATTTTTGTTTCTAGAACCAGATAATAAGCTTATATAGCACCAGTTGGATTATTGTATGTGGTCTGCAGAAAAGTAGGAATAATCAATCACTCAACGAAAAGATAAAGCAAATTCCAACATTTTGAATCTTAGAGGAAACAGAACAGAATTACAAATCTTTTTAAAAAAAATGTAATTGGCATTTTAGTACAATTATATTGGAAACTTATCGTACCTATTTTACTGACTTCAGCAAGAAATTGTTGATTGCTGTCCATTTTAGAACAACTAATCCTGATCATTCAATTTATTTAGCATACGTTAGATAACTTCTATTTGCTTTACTATGATTACATCAATGATAGAAATGCATGAAGTCTTCCTTGGAAAGGAAACAGAACATTGTGACTCGGTTTTTAATTCAAAGAGACAAATTTGGAGAAGCAGGAGATAAGTGGAACTAAGTGATGATCAAGAATAGGACTCTAGTGAGTTGTCTTATCTTTGCCTCCTCTCATAATTAGAAGAAGCAGAATAGATTATGCAAACCAAGCATGCTTTAAACAGCTCATAGCCTCAAGTACCTCTAGTGCTAATTTCAAACAGTGTGTAATTAGTCTGTGTGGCATAAAATATAAAGAGGTCCGAGCATATCACCTTATGCAGAAAATGAGAAGGAAATGTTTGGTGTTGGAGCGAGCATATTTAGCGAATGCAACCCCTTCTAATGTACGAAAACCATCTTGACAAAAAGTATATGGGACATTTGCAGGCAAATTGTTTTATTCAAGGGTGTTTTGGGGGTTAAGTCTCCTGAAACTAACATCTTGATTTTGCATTTCCCTTTCTTGACAATTATTTCATAGCTGTTTCTTGTTCAGCTTGCGGTATCATCATAGCAAATTAAAGAGCACACTGTGAGTGTGATATCATCAGAATAGTTAGTTTGATTGTGTGCAATCAAAGCAAACATAGTATAAGGACAAAGCTTCCTGCATTGTATTATCTGGATGATTGGTAGGTAGAAGGAAGCTGTGGTGGAATGTAATGTCCGTCTTCCTCTCTAACTATGCCTGGAATTTGCATACTGTTCTTTTTTTTTAAATCAAGAAATGACTTTGGTTTCCAACATTGTATGAAAAGCATAGTTTAGCATTTGTTACAGTTATTGCCCTTTTGAGCAAATATTTCAAGTTTGTAGGACTTCTCTAAATTTAATAAAAAGAATCAGTGGCTTCATGTCCTTAAAAGCTAAAATGATATGTCCATCTGTGAATGAAATTTGATGATGTCTTCTATGATTTATCTGTGGTCAGTGGTGGTAGTGGTGGGTTTGAAAGCTACATTCCTAGAAGTAAACTCACCTAATTCCATATTTTTCCCATAGAAATTACCACCATATATTTGGAGGGGAAAACCAGAAAAACATGTTTGGTGTCAATTAGCTAATACCAGCTAATAAGTAGTTCTTAGTATCTGAGAAAGAAATCACATGAACTGAATTGCTTACCTTAGGTAACATCTCAATACCAACAGATATCATTCTTCTTCTATATTATTCCCTTGTGTGAAGCAGGCTGTTTTCTAACCTGAGTGTTTTTCTTTTAAAAAAAGGATTAGTTTAATAAAAGATATTGGACAGGAAAATGACCTGATGAAAATCAATGCTTCATCTTCTAAAATTGCAATTAATTGTGGACTTCAGAGGTTGGACCGAATTAACAAAAAGCATCCTGGGGATTATTTGTATTTGTATTTATTAGTTTGTCAAACATGTACAAGATAGCAGGTATAAATATAAACACAGATATGAACAAAAGAAATGGATACAAATAAATGGGGACAGTAGGACAGGGACGGTAAGCACGCTGGTGCGCTCACAAACCTCTTAGGAATGGGGTGAGGTCCACAGTAGACAGTTTAAGGTAGAAGCTATGTGGATTTGAGGAAGTAACAACAGAGTCAGGTAAAACATTCCAGGCGTTGACCACTTTGTTGCTAAAGTTGTATTTTCTGCAATTGAGTTTGGAGGGGTTTACCTTGAGTTTGTATCGATTGTTGTGTATTATTGAGGTTGAAGCTGAAGAAGTCGTTGACAGGCAAGACATTGTAGCAGACAATTTTGTGTACTGCGCTTAGATCATATCACAGGCGGCGCAGTTCCAGATTGTCCAAGCCTAGAATTTCAAGTCTGGTGGCATAAGGGATTCTTTTGTGAGTAGAGGAGTGGAGTATTCTAATTGTGAAATATCTCTCGATCCGCTCAATCAATATTCCAGGCAAATGAGCTGTATTCAAGAATTGGTCTGGCAAACGTTTTGTATGCACTAATGAACATTTTGGGACAGGCCATGCTCCCTGAGTCAGCCATTCTGGAAGGGTACCACAACGATCTCAAAATGCCAGCGGTACCTCCATTCCTAAAAGATTGCAAGTGAAAGGGAGCCAAGATGAGAAAGCAACCACAAAGTATCAGTGCAGCACTGACAGCACTATAGGATCCCTGCTCCTATAGTCTCTTTGGGTGGCTACCAGTCCAGAGTCTTGCTTTCAATCCTTAGATTGAAACATCAGAGCTGGAGTTGCTACACAAGGACCCATGAGTTCAGTCTACAGTCCAAAGTCCTTCCATAAAAAGATCCTTGGCGCAAGATATGAGAAAAATAGGTATGGTGATTGGCCATGTCAGTCACCATAGCTATTTTTGGTTATGGATTGACTTCTTTCAAAAGGCTGAGGATGTTTTGGAACATTTCACAGTGTCCTGCTCCCTCCAGAATCCAGGTCTAATTATGTGTGTTTGCAGATTTGATTAGAACAAGAATAAGTGCAAAACATCAGGGAAAGATAGATAGTATAATAAAAACATAAAACAAAAGGAAATGATTAAATGGCAAAGTTTGCTTTCTCCTTCACACCCTCTGAAGGTGAGGTATTTTTTAATTTCATTTAAGAACAGCATTCTTTCCTTGCAATGTTTTGTGCCTCATTTAAAAAAAAGAAAGAAACTTTAAAATTTAAAGACAACTAATTGAACCCCTGAATATTGGAAGACGAGATTATAGAAAAATCAACAATTAACACATAAAATAAAAAGGAAAATAATTTTAAAAATAGTATTGAATTGTTGTGTTCATATTGTTTAGGGTTAACTTGAATTGTATTTAGGAACGGTTGACCTTCAAACTTTTTTTTTAATGCTTGGCTTAGAGCCAGAATTCCCCTTACAGGAACAAGCAGACTTTTGCACATGAAAACATGAAGCCCTTATTCCCCCATCTGTTCCTCTCACTGTTCTCCAAAATGGCTTGAGGAGAGCTGAGTGGTCTACCAGATAAGCAGATGGGATTGTAACTGAATTTGTCTTATGCATCTGGGCCTGTTTATTTAGTTGCATATTCAGAGGGGACTCTGGTCCCACAAAAAAGAATGTGTAAAGCTATTTTATAGCAGTATTGCCCTGTAATTAGTGGTTAGGATATATTGGCTCAGTCAAATATCTCCTTTAGGCTGTTCATCAGCTTTGCTAAAAAAAAAACCACCCTCATACACTTTAAATACAACCCTTCACACATAGGCATTCTGTAACACAGTTTATTTATCTCCTATAACAACATTTATTATTCTTGAATGTCTAGAAAATTTACAGATATTTCAATTTCCATTCATGTGCTGCTTTTTAAAGCTTGTTGCAATTGCTGAATCTATCCCATGGGTGTCAAACCTGCAGTGTCACGTTGCCGTCACATGACGTATCGCGACGTGTTTTTTTTCCCTTCGCAGAGCTGGAGTGCATGTGACCCACACATAATGCATCCGGCCCACGGGGCACCAGTTTGACACCCTGAATTAATCTATCCAATCTTAACTGATTTGAGAAAGCTAAGCAAGGTTGGATCTAATGAGGAACTCCTTATGCACTCAGATAAGGCAAGAAATTAAAAGATGCTTGCTCCTGGGGAGGGAAGCTATGGCAAATCTAGACAGCATACTAAAAAACAGAGACGTCATCACCCTGCCAACAAAAGTGCTTATAGTCAAGGCTATGGTTTTCCCAGTTGCAATGTATGGCTGTGAAAGTTGGACCATAAGGAAGGCTGAGCACCAAA
>JANHFT010004804.1:374838-388612 GCA_032467955.1 Pseudoxenodon macrops
ATAATAATAATAATAATAATAATAATAATAATAATAATAATAATAATAATAATAATAATAATAATAATAATAGAACAACTGTGCAAAAGGAAGCAAAGCTACCATATTTCCCCGAAATAAGCGCTTGGCCTTATTTTTGGCGAGGTCTTATTATTTTTGAGGTGCAGGAGACAGTGAGCGTGGTCACCTCATAGCTGCTGCTGTGTTTTGGAAAGGGCTTATTTTCGGGGGACAGTTTATTTTAGTGCATGCACTCAAAAGTCTGATTGGTCCAATTATCTGGGGAGGTCTTATTTTCAGGGAAACAGGGTAGTACCAGTAGTAATAGGCTCCTTGGGTGCACAGGCAACCCTTAACGGGAACATCATTTTCACACCATCAGCATTGACAAGCTCACCATCCATAAATTGCAAAAAACAGCTTTATTCGGAACAGCTTACACCCTGCAATGATACTATTAACATCATCTAACATCAACTTCTGGCTATGCCAGACTCAATAGGTGGATAAAAATGCCAAATCCAGTTTAAACATCTGTCTAAGTGTGTGATGAACAATCCCTCTAGATATCCCATCTCATGGGGGTGGGGAGGACTTTTGATGCTCTGTTGAGGTTGAGAGTTACACTGATGGTAGTGTATTCTACCAGAAGAGTCACCCACGTCAGACAGGTCATAGCAGATGTGCCAAACTAAGCATGTCTATCAACCATTTAATATGGGGAAAAAACAGAAAAAGAATGTTATATATCGGATCTATATATCTGCAATTTTGCAGTTCAAATCTCATCAGGCTCAAGGTTGACTCAGCCTTCCATCCTTCTGAGGTGGGTAAAACAAGAACTCAGATTGTTGGGGCCAATATGCTGACTCTGTAAACCGCTTAGAGAGGGCTGTAAAGCACTGTAAAGCTGTATATAAGTCGAAGTGCTATTGCTATTGTCACCCAGGTCAACAAGGACCTCTAAGGTGACAATACTATTAAAAACATCTGCCTATTTCAGGTCCTTGGGAAGAACTCGATAGGTGGACAGAAATGCCGAATCTGATCTGAACATCTGGCTGACTCTGCCAAACAAACAACCATAATAATAACATCAAAAGTGAAGCCCATGCAGGAAAGTTGCCCACTCCTGAAACGTAGGATGTTTTCAAACAAGGAGGAAAATCCACTCTAAAAAACACAGGGCACTTGAGATAAAACTGCCTCTGCAACAAATACTGCAGTTATGATGCATATTTCTGATTCTAAAGATTTAATGTAATTATATGTGTTTCTAATGATTGTTTTGAACCTGAGGACAGTGGAGGGAGTATGTTTCTGCTTTCTTTTTCTCTGGCTGTCTCCTTAACAAACATCAGAAATCTATTTAGAAGAAAGAGCTTTAAAATCCTTGGATTTCTCCCACAACATGCAGGCATTTTGCTGCATTGCCTTCCATCCAAAGTAGCTGTTCCTTTTTAATGACAGTATTGAGAAAGGTCCTAAAGTAGAACAATTGAGACAAAAGAAGCTCACACAATTTGTACAGGCTTTGTTAGTTCTTGACAAATAGAAGTTGTTTGGTTGCAAATAGATAGTTGTTATTTTTGCACGCTGATGTCCTTTGTGTTGCAATAATATCTGCTGAGAAAGTATACTTTATGTACAAATAAGTTAATGCAAATTTTGAGTTTTGTGGATTGCTTATCTTGATACCATATCGATTTCAGTCAATAAACGTTAGCAGCATCCAAACAATATTTTCTCACTGGGGAAGTATTGGAGGAACAAATGAGGAACAAATTTACCTTTTTTTTTTTGGCAATTGTACTAAAACAATTTGGCGAGAGAGAGAGAGCAAGATTCATCCCCAATTTACAAACTCTGTTGGAAAGAAAACACCCTTAGTTTGATCTCAGTGTGATTCTGCATTAAAACTAAAAAGCAGTTAGAGTATTAATGCATTCGTATTCCAAGCCAAGCATTAGCCAAACTAAATAGCAACAGAAAAGTGATCTGGCAGTCTTCCGTATCACTTACTTTGCAAAAGTTTAATCCATACTTCAGCAACTATCATAAATGTGTAACTGAGAAAAAGCTTGATGAAATTAGATTCAGATCAATCATTAAACCCAGATTTAAAATTCTAGAGACTGTAAAAGACCCGAGTAAGGGAGGAGTATTTTATGATTCCTTTTAAACAGTAATAGAAGACACAGCTTCACCTTCCACAACCGATAGATTCCAAGGTCTAGGCAAAAAGCCGAATCATTTATGGATCTGAAGTATATTCATGGCGTCCCATCAAAGATTTAAGAGACCAGGGCAGACAGAACAAGGGTAGGCCATTCCATCATTCCGTCATTCCATCATATCAGCCAAAGCTGTACAAGTATGTCCAATCGTGAGCAAGTGGAATTCAGCCAGATATCATGCACTAACCAGTACAGTAATTGCAGCTGAAGGATGTCGTCGCAAAACTTTGAAGCCTCGTTTTGAAGTCTTTGTCATACGAATTATATTTGCGAGCTTATTTTGCTACTGAGCCTTCCCCGCACGACACAACAGTAGGAAGAAATCCAGACCCTGTTTGCTCCTCTCCACAATGGTGTTTTGACACCTAGCTAAGGCTGAGCACTAGGAGGGGTCTCTAAATTTAAAGGATTCTGTTTCATGTCTTGTTTTCTAGCTCAGGTTCTCACTTTTGCTTTTCTAATTAGTCTGTTTTTGTCAGTTGCAATATCCGTCTTTCACATCTGAACTTTTCTGTTAGTCTTAGTTTGCTTTCAACTATTGGCTTCCTTGGCTCCAAAACCTACAGTATTTATGATTTGAAGGGGGGGGTGTAAAGCAAGCAAGCAAACAAACAAATCAACGATCCCTGTTGTAAACAGGCTGCAAAAAGAAAAGTTGTGGAGAAGGGCATGTGCGTGTATATTCACCCCAGGGTAAAGGAAGACTTCTTTTAAAGATTGCTACCATGCTTCACTGGGCAGCCCTTCCCCAGGTGCAATTCAGGACACATCTTCTGATAGGAAGGAAGCGGGATCAGGGACATCTAGGGACAACAGTCTTGGCAAGGGCATTTCAAGTGGTGGTGGAGCTGATGTTCCAGCAAGCCCTCAGGACTTCTTGCTCCCACCCCATCAAACCTCTCAGACACTAAAGTCCATCCACCTGTCCCAAGCAGAAATGCGTAATAAAAATTCAACAGTAGAGAGCAGAATTCTATAGATCAAAAGGGGACTGACAAAGCAAAACAAAAAGTTTGCAGAGGAGGCAATTCTGAAGGGTAAACTACTGCAGATGGCTGTCCAGTGGAAGCTCAGCATGGTGAATTTATTGGTCTCCCTCCTTCCCTGGGAACAGATGCTGAGAGCTTTAGAAACCTGGGCTTTGTTATGTTTATCTTGCTGGGCCATACCTAGGATTCTGAATATTAGCTTCTCCTGCCTTGCCTTGTCCCCTGGATTTGTTGCTTGGTACTAGATTCCTGGCCTTGATGGTGCCGTGCATTTACAGTTGCCTTGGTTTTTCTTAGTAATTCTATTAAAGGCGACAATTTGCAATTATGGAAACTGATGTAACTAACTATTTTACAAGTGGAAGAGGAATATAAGACGCAGAAAAGAAAGGTAAGAAATATAGAAATAGAAAAGAAAGAAAAATAAAATTATAGTAAAGGAATATATATATAGGTGTGTGTGTGCATATACATATATACATATGCAAGTCTTGGCATATTCGGGTCTTTTCCCGTGTAAGATTGAGAGTATCTTGGCGATGATTAGACGAGGTCCCACTCGTCATCTTCCGGCTGGTGCTTTCGGCTTCGTGTTTGTGCAAAAACTCCAGCCTGAAGATGATGAGTGGGACCTCGTCGAAACGTCACCAAGATACTCTCAATCTTACATGGGAAAAGATCCGAATACACCAAGACTTGCATACCTATACCCGTGAAAACCTATGAAAACATATATATACATATATATATATACACATGCATATATATATGTGTGTGTGTGTGTGTGTGTGTGTGTGGGTACACACGCACACATGCACACACATACACACACAAGTGACATCTCACTTCATCATGTATAAACAATTTTAATAACTTATCACCTTTTCTTAAAATAAACCATAGATTCTTTTTCCCATATCCCATTGCTGACCTATAAATGAATACATAAAGCTTCTTCATTTCAGCCCTGGTGTCAACAAAAATCCATTAAGGGTTGCCTGAAATAACAATATTTCTATATTAATCTTGATCAAATAAATCAACTGTATATTACTTATTTTTACTTATAACAAACTTGATCTCTAGTCCTTTCAAATAATGTCCTAAAAGTGAATTATTTTCATTTCTTTTTTTGCCCTTCTAACAAAAGTCTTCAAAGGTTTAATTAGCCTATTTTATAAATCCAATGGAGGAAAATTATTCAGATCACTCTCTGTGCTTATTGTTTGTACATTCCATTTAATTATTAAGATATCAGTGAGTTTCTTCGTTCAGTGTAACATCTTTTTATATGTCATTTTTGTAGCCTTTCATTTGTAAATCCACGTTCATATCAGTCTCAGTCATATCCATAAATACTTGTTTCTCTTCCTTAGCAACTTTTTAACTGAATCTATCAGACATTTTAAAAATTATTAGTGTTCCTCTCTTTATATTATAATTTTAATTACTTGTAATTGTTATGTAACAATTACATTTTTAAAGTCTTTTTTAAAGAATTCAAAACAAAACTATTTTCCATGGGTGGGATTCTTTATAATCAATTCCAAAATCTTATTTCATATTTATTTGGATCCTTAGTTCATTTCCAACTTTCAAAAATCAAAGCTTTAATTAACTTTTGCTATTTATTCCAGAAAAAAGTCTTTAAACTAGTTTTTATTTATTTTTTACTAAAGATGGACAGAAACTCACCCTGTACTATAAAATGTGTTGATTCAAAGTTTTTTAACAGCTGAAAAGAAGTTAACAAGTATATTTTGAAAGTGATTACAAAAAGAAATATGCAAGCCAATGTCCTTTTTAAGCAGTGGTGAAATCCATATTTTTTACTACTGGTTCTGTCGGCGTGACATGGTGTGGCAGTCATGGTGTGGCTTGGTGGCATGGCTTGGTGGGCATGGCGGGGGAAGAATACTGCAATATTCTGGAATACTGTAAAATCCAAATTCCCATCCCACTCTGGGGCCAGCCAGAGGTGATATTTGCTGGTTCTCCAAACTACTCAAAATTTATGCTACTGGTTCTCCGAACTACTCAAACTTTCCGCTCTCCAGAACCTGCTGGATTTCACCCCTGCTTTTTAAGTATCAACCGTGATTTGAGTAAAATGTCTATTCTCTCATCTCCCAGAACTCTAAATCCCTTGGAGTCTGCTGTCTTGCAGTCTCCTCATGAGGAGCAACTGTCTGGAGTATGTGATCTCTCCTTGTCTGGAGAGGAATTACAAAGAGCCAGTTTACTTGTACCGTCCCATTAGGCTGCTGTACTTTTTGCAGAATCATCTTCAGTTCACTATTTCTTCCCTAGACGTTTACAGTCATTTTTAAATATTGCTAAAAAAAAAAGAGTCCTTCTGTTCTAAAGTATTGCTTGACCTTTCATGTCAAGGCAGACATCCAGCAGTGTTGGCACAGAAAAATCCATGACTGTGAGCAAGTCAGGGATATAAATGAAACAGGGAGCCCTTCTGTTTCATCAAGAAATCCCCATGGATCTAGTATAACATGGATATAGTAGAGGAAGTGATATACAGTCTGGTCCAAAGAGAGCTTATCAACTCATAGTCTCTCTTTAAATGCACCTCCACAAACTAAGGTTACTGCCAAAATCTGTCTCTTCAACCCACGGGTGTCAACTGAAGGCCCGCGGGCTGGATCCAGTCAGTGCGGTGTTTAGGTCCATGGAAACAGCAAAGGACTGGCCCAGGGTGCCTCTACCACCAAAAATGGAGCTCAGGAGGGCTGCCCGCATCTTCCCGAGCTCCGTTTTCGACTGAAATGGCTTCCTGCAACCCTCTGCCAGCAAAAATGGAGCTCAGGAGGGCAATTGGGCCACCACAGGCACTGAGCTGGCCACACTCACCCTGGCTACGGTCCCCGCCCCCTGAGGTCAAACACAACCCTGATGCAACCCTCAATGAAATCAAGTCTGACACCTCTGCTGTAACCTCATCTATATCCCATGATAACAAAAATGATTAGTGGATCTTGTTGTTTACTAGACGAGGAATGAGGACGGAATCTACCAATTGTTTCCTCTAATTTGTCCATATTTATGCTATTACTGTGGAGGTAGGGCTGGGTCATCAGCAAGTTATTGATTGATTGATTGATTGATTGATTGATTGATTGATTTGTAATGAAATCCATCCAACTTGCTACTGGTTTTCCTCTTCTTTTTCATTCCAAATCTAATTTATGGCTCATAATTTTCTGCCAATTTAAGGACTTGAAGGATACATGTTAATATAGCTGTAAGGAACAGGCCATTGTGAAGACCAGCCCAGGAGTTAGAAAACAGGCAGCCTGATTCTGCATCACAAAATGTCACCTATAGCTCCAGGCTGCCCTTGGCAAATGTTACCCTTCACTCAACAGAATTAATAGTTGCTATCTATTTAGCACTATATTTAGCACTGGCTATGTCAGTTTGCCGAAGTAAACAGACAGGTTTATATATGGCTTGAAAATGATGCACTATATATATTGCTGTCACAATTAAATTAAAAACCTGTTATAATGGTGAGTCAAATGTCCTGGTCATCAGAACTTAGACCAGTATAAAACATACAAAAAAAAACAGTGATAAGACAGAACTGAACAGAATAACAGAAGGGACCTTGGAGGTCTTCTAGTCCAACCCCCTGCTCAAGCAGGAGACCCTGTACCATTTCAGACAAATGGCTATCCAGTCTCTTCTTAAAAGCCTCCAGTGACAGAGCACCCACAAAACTTCTGAAAGCAAGCTGTTCCACTGGTTATTTGTTCTAACTGTCAGGAAATTTCTTCTTAGTTCTACATTGCTTCTCTCCTTTTTTAATTCCCATCCATTGTTTCTTGTCCTGCCTTCTGGTGCTTTGAAAAATAGGTTGACCCAATCTTCTTTGTGACAGCCTCTCAAATATTGGATCACTGCTATCATGTCATCCCTAGTTCTTAGAATAGAATAACAGAGTTGGAAAGGACCTTGGAGGTCTTCTAGTCCAACCTCCTGCTTAGGCAGGAAACCCTACACCACTTCAGACAAATGATTGTCCAATCTCTTCTTAAAAACATCCAGTGATGGAGCACCCACAACTTCTGGAGGCATGTTGTTCCACTGATTAATTGTTCTAACTGTCAGGACATTTCTTCTTAGTTCTAGTTCCTTCTTTTCACTAGACTAGGCATAGCCAATTCCTGCAATCGTTTCTCATATGTTTTACCTTCCAGCCCCTTAATCATCCTTGTTTCTCTGCTCTGTTCTTCCCAGAGTCTCAACATCTTTTTTATATTATGCTGACCAAAACTGGATGCAGCATTCCAAGTGTGGTCATAGTAAGGTTTTATAAAGCAGCACTAGTACTTCACGTGATCTTTTAATACCCAACTCTTCTGCTGAATTTATTCAAACCATACGTTTACCAAACTATCCAAATCATATTTTTAGTTCTTCAGCATTAAGTTTGTGTTTCTAAATGAGATAAGCTTGGTGGGCTATTTGTCTTTCCCTCTCTGTGTCTCTCATGCACAAACTCTGAGGGTTTAATCACCTAAAGCAGAAGTGTGCAACTTTGGCAACTGTACGACGTGTGGACTTCAACTCCCAGAATTCCCCAGACAGGCATTCTGGGAGTTGAAGTCCACAAGACATAAAGTTGCCAAGTTTGGACACCCCCGACCTAAAAACAATTGAGATACTGTAGTTTTTTATTATTTGGTATATGAACATGAAGTAATTAAGTAAGTATTCTCTTGCCTATTAAACAGCAGTCAGAGCCTGTGCTTGACTAGAAGTTTCTATTGGATTGCATTTGATCAGACGTTTCTCTTAGATTATACTGTCTTATGCAAATCCATTTCTTCATTATTATTGGGAGGTTGAGATGCCCAATAGTACAAAAAAAACACCCCACTAACATTGTGCCTCCAGGAGCTGCAAGATATAAAGTAAATGAGGCATGGCTACTGATTGTCTTCGGCCTACATTATCTGCACAGGAACTATTAAGAAGGTTTTTATATCTCCCTTTCATGCATCATTTTCTCACTCTATCTAATTAAGAGCTTTGCTTAAACGTAATGTGCTAGTATCTAGAAAATGCATTTTTATGATGCTAAAAGCTAGAGTTCTGTAGCAGGGCCCTCCCAAAGTAACCAACATTTGTTTGCTTGTTCTTGTGTTTATTATCTTGTTGCACAGTAAGGTACAATAAAAGTGTGCCGTATTAAAAAGGCACAACTATTTGTTTAATCATTTCTAGGTGTTCTGAGTTTTGGGGGTCTGCTGTAGAAGAATGCCAGATCAAAGTTAACTTTAACGTTGAAAGTTAAAAGTTTTTTTAAAAGTGATACAGGTAGTCCTTGGCTTAGTCATTTAACAACTGCTTTGAGTTATAAGGTTCTTGGAAAGGGTGCTTAAAAGCCCATAAAGCACTTCCAGCTGCTGTAAAATGTCACACACAAACACAGCCACACATACTATGGTCACATTACTGCAATTCAGGTGCTTAACAACCAGCTCATATTTACAACCTGTTTTAGTGTCCAGCGGTTACGTGATCACAATTTGTGATGATGATTATTATTTTATTTTTATTTCTTGCTAGTATCCAGGGGTTCCTTGCTGGTTTCTGGCAAAAAAATAAAATAAACAAACATTCGGGAGAATGGATTTGTTTTTGATTAGTGAAAAAAGCAACCACATGAATTTCCTCATCTACGTTTTTTAGCTCATTTTTTTCTATAGGTTTCCAACCAGACCAGCTTATTTATTTATTTTTATTTATTTATTTTTGTCAAACATATATAAGATTACAGAAATACATGAAATGTATAAACATGGTTATGAGTACATGAGATGGTTACGAATACATGGGGACATTAGGACAGGGGACGGTAGGCACGCTGGTGTGCTTATGCACGCCCCTTACAGACCTTTTAGGATTAGGATTAGATCACACTGTCTCCAGGAAAGCTGATTTGTGTCAGGATGTAGTTGCTTAAAGCAACTTCTAGCATTATGCTTCCAAAATTAACTGATCCTTAATTTAAAAGCTTGTAATGTTTTCTTTTTTTTAAATTAATTAATACTTCTGCAGGGCAGCCACTTTCTCCCAAAGGCAGATTTTCAGATAAATAACAATAGGAGCAGCCTGCAGGTATTATACAATCCTTTTTAAAACTCTTCTCCCTTTCTCACCTCCAGCACTTCCGTTTTGAAGGGACGGGTACCTTGACGTCAAATAGAAAAGCAAGATGCTTCAGTGGTGTTTCTGTGCCTCTTGGTACGGTAGTTAATGGGAATTTTATTCAGCAGCAACCCATTTCAAGGCAAGTTCATGTTAAGCTGCCAAACCCCAACCTCACACCCCGGTCCCCGAGGTTCAAGCCAATTAGTCCACCAGATTTTCTACTTAAGCAAGTTTCTGGCACCTTGGGACACAGAAACAACAAGTGTGAATCACTGAAGCAGGAGGCTCCTACAACTATAATTTGTCATGTACAAAGAGTTTTGAATGAGAGAGGAAATTTGATCTTGAAATGCAAGGCAAGGCTTGATTGGGGAGGGAAAATACCAATAGAAGAGAACGACTCTCTGCCTACTCACCTAACAAGCCTGTTCATATTAGAAATGAAGAAATGAAAACGCTTTGGTGAATATATACTGCATGGGGACTAAACCAACTTGGTCTGACTGAAGAAGCTACTTGGATAAGCAGTGAAACATTTCAGACCCGAAACAAAAGCAGTCTAGTTACCATGGGTCAACTTCCAGGCTCAGAGTTGAACTCTGGGGTCCTTGGTGGGATTATTTTGCAGATGTTTCATTACCAAACTAGGTATCATCATCAGTGCCAGAAGAGAGTTAGGGTTGCTTTTATTTTTATATACAAAAATTACCAATCGAGAGGAGGAGGGGTCCATTTTTCTGAAAACTTCCTTCATCCAGGACATTAAGATATGCTCGTCTGTGTATTCTTAATAATTTAGTCACAATATTGTTTTTAAACTTCTATGACTCTTAGGCTCACTCTTTTTAATATCTTTCGGAAGTCAAATACCTTTAAGAGTGCTTAGATACAGCTGCATTGTATCTTTATGACAACACCATGTTTTCCTTTATTCCCACCTCCTGGATGACTCAGATAATGTTCTAGAGAATATCAGTGATGAAATGATATAACCATATTGACTAGTAGGTATTCAGAAGGAAGGAAGGAAGGAAGGAAGAGTTCTGTGGGAGAGAGGAAGGTGGGAGGGCTTCAAGTGATGACCAAGAAATGCCGAAGGAAGGAAAGAAGGAAGGAAGGAGCCAATAAAACACAACAAAAGAGCCATTCTCCATAGGATTCCAACCTATAGTTAAGTTGCTGAAGATGCAAAGAAATTGCACATGCATACCATGTAGTTGATAGCAGAGATTTAGTGGGTGTTGTCTGCATAATATGGGTGCCAGTGTACAGATAACAGAGCTCCCAAACGTTGCTGTGAGAATTTCTGTTTTGTAGGCAACATTTTTTAACCTCCATGCTAATTTAAAATAGAAAGTATGGTTTTGACACAGAGTACTTCTGCACTAACATTTTGTGCTGCTTTGTATTCTCAGGTCATAGTTAGTCTTTGGCAACTGAGCTGGTTAACTTCCAGCTCAGTTGTGGTTGTAAAGGAATAGTAGAACTTGAGGTCAGGCATTTGTGAAAAACCCTCACTTCACCTCACCACATAGATTATTTTCTCTTCCTGTAGAGATTAATATGGTACTCTTCTATCCTTACATCGCTCTTTCTAACTGAACAGAGGATACATTTTCTAGCTCCCTCCTCAGCACTTAATAAATGGAACCAAAATTAATTATATGGATTTTGCAGGGCATTAACTGTGTGACATTTCATGTCCTCTCCAGTTGGGTACCTGGAGAGAGTAGAAATCAGTTCTCTTCAACATTTTAAGGGCAATGGAGGTGAGGCCAAATGTGCTTTCAAACTAATTCTGAGAATTTGGACCCTGGAAAAAAAATGAACCTCTGAAAATAACCATAAGCAGAGGTAGAGGTAGTTAAAATACTGTCTGATCTTGTTATAAATGATCCAGTTTGTGCAGTCTAGTGTTGTGGACAAGTTAATTGCTGTCTTGGTAGATATCTGGTTTGTATTCTTGCCTTTCTTGGTGTTAACATCTGTCAAGATAGTATCCTAGGGAAGATAAATGGCTTTCTAGGTTAGGAAACAACATCAACACCCCATCCCCACTCCTAGTAAGGAAATAATGAAAGCTCTTGTGATTAAAAAGAGGCAGATCCATAGCAAGGGTAATTTATTACCCTATTTCTTTGTTCTCTTGGGTGTATAGTAATGTTTAAATGGATGGTACTTTCTCAGTCCTTGGTACAAATTAGAGCATTACATTCCGTTTGATTTTTATTTGGGGAGAGAAATACCCTTTAGATTCCTAATGGAAATCTAATGCTGGGAGATAATAACCCAGTTGGTTCTTCTGGATCTTTTAGCAGTATTCCTTATCATCAAAAGTGGCATTTTTTTTGGATTACCTAGCCTGGTTTGGTTTAGGAAGAATGATATTCTGGTGGGTTCAATCTTTCCTGGCGGGCTAATCTCTATGGTAAATCTTGATTTATACTCTAGGCATTGGCTATTTTTCTGTCATGATAGGAAATGATTAATTGGTCATCTAGAGGACAAAGCAGGAGCCTTAGCAATGTCACAATACAATTCTTTTTCTACTCCATCTGTAAAATCCAGAGGAACAGTGGAATAGGAACCAGTATATAACAAGTTGAACTTTGATCTTAAAGACCACATATTTGAACTTTCAAAAACACACCAAAAATATATCTCCAAAAATTCCCTAGCCAATTCAGCAGATATAAGATAAGAAGACTCATGCTATGATGGGTTGGTAAGTGGTCACAGAATTAGGAATAAATAGATAATTTTCACATTGAGGAGGTGTTCAAAAATAGGAATCGAAATTAAAATAGTTTTACGTTTTCTTATATGGTTCTGGTGAACAGTCTGGTGGCCAGGTTTGCTGAGGTTACATTCACTGTAAGCAAATACAAAGTGATTCAGTTAATGTACCTTCTACATGAGGTTGAATGTTCCTCTGTAAACTTCCACTCATTGATTTTTAACCTACCCTTGAGAGTTATAATCCATAAATCCCCAAACTCTTCTCTGTGACAGTTCTTCAGTTATTTGGAGTCTACTATCATGTCTTCCCTTAGCCCTTTCTTCCTTAGGTTAAATATGCCCAGTCATGCAAGGTGAATAGTTCAGTGACATCATTTGAAGGGTCAGGGGTGGGTTCTAACTTACCTCGCCGCCGGTTCGCTTCCATCCGCGCTGCATTGCCGCGCCTCATGGGCGCGTGCACGCGCTTCGCACGCGCACACATGTGCAGTACAAAACAATTACAAAAAAATAAAAAAGAGGCCCAAAACAAGATGCCAAAAAGTCTGCTTCTGCGCGTGCACAGAAAAAAAAACTGGAAAAAATGAAAAAAAAAATTTCCCCAAAAGAAAATCCCACAAAAAGATGGTGGCGTCCACGGACCAGAACCAGTTCCATGACGTCACCAGCGGCTTACTGCCTACTCTATAGAACCGGTCCGAACCGGTAGGAACCCACCTCTGGGAAGGGTTATTTAAAAAGTTAAAAAGCCAGATTATTAATGGCTTTTACAAATTTTGCCATTACATATGAAATTCCACGTTTCGTAAATACCACCCAACATATTTCTAGTTGATTAGGATGATGTTCCAGCAGATAATACACATTATTTTGTTTAGAATGCAGCTAGATGTTTAGTCTTAGATCAGCTAGGATTCAGGAGGCAGAGAGGTGGTATTTCCACTACCAGTTCTCCGAACTACTCAACATTTCCGCTACCGGTTCTCTGAACTACTCAAAATTTCTGCTACCTGTTCTCCAGAACTAGTCAGAACCTGCTGAAAGCCACCTCTGAGATGGAGTGAGAAGTTTTCAAAACAACAGTTTAAGTTTGGATGGAGTCTCTCACAGCTTTGGAGGAGAGATTGCTCTCTAATTCCAGAGTCATGCTCTTGTTACTTTAATCACTGTAACTAACAAGGCTGTGACAGGAAGAGCATAGCCTTAGCAGAGATCATATCCAGGTGCTTAGTTAACGTTGATTAAGGTATCAGATACTGGTTGGTGAAATTTAGTGTGGCTGTTAGCATCAGCGTCAGCTTGTCTGGCATATATATTCCAAAAGCATGGCATCTGCAAAGATTAAATGGCAATTCACAAAAGTCTGCTTCTGCAGTCAGAAAGCCATGACTACAGACAGTCCTCGACTTACAATGGTTCATTTAGTGACCGTTCAATGTTACAACGGCACTGGAAAAAGTGACTTATGACCGGTTTTCACAGTTATGATCTTACCAGTTTATCCCCATGATCATGTGATTAAAATTCAGATGTTTGGTAACGGATTCATATTTATGACCAATAGAATAGAATAGAATAGAATAGAATAGAATAGAATAGAATAGAATAGAATAGAATAGAATAGAATAGAATAGA
>JANHFT010004806.1:4935-30448 GCA_032467955.1 Pseudoxenodon macrops
CTGAATCCTCTTTCCCCTCCCTCAGCTTTTCCCACCCTGCAATACCACCCTAATTTGCATGTGACTTGTATCAGGCTTCACCCCTTCGTTGCAACCTGGCACTTCTTCCATCTGCTTCCCACTTAATGGCTCACATGTCTTTGGGTTATAACAACAACTGGGAATGCCTGAACTGCTGTCACTAAGATGTGAAGTCACATGATGTCACACTTTATAACTTCATTGCTTCATGACAGTAATCCCACTCCCAAAGTGCAGCCAAAATTCAAGGAGTATCTGTAACACCAACGTTGAAATTTCAAATTATAGAAATAAATTATTTACTTATAAATTAAATGTGAGGAAAATTTTATATTCTAATTACTCAAAATGTTTATATCATAAAGATGTTAAATGCTGAAATCATACTGAATTTGATATTGCCTATTGAAGAGGCATTTAGAAGCCTTGAAGATGAGAGAAAATGCTTTTAGTTTAACAAAAGATAGTAGTTCCAAATAAATTATCTTGCATAATTACATGAAGTATGATAGAATGGTTTCTGTTTGCAGATTGTTGAGCTGCTGAGGTACTTCTCTTGGGCTGAACCCCAATTAAAAGCTATGAAGGCATTACAGCATGTAAGTTTCTGAAGAATCAATGACTTCTTACAATTAATGTAATAATAAATTTTATCCTGCTGAAGATTTTTTAATTTGCCTTTCCTGCATTCATTTAGTTTATAGCTTGGCTTCTTTTCTGAGGACAGCATGTTTTCATACATAATGTATCATTAATATGTTCTCTGATCCAAATTTCTATTGCCAGAAGCTGAAGTATTTTTATTTATTTATTTATTAAATGCACTGGCCACCCATCTTACCACGAGGTAACTCTAGGTGGTTTACAATATTAAAATACTTGTACTTTGAGCCTAAAATGAGAATGTAACATGGACTGAGGCCGCTTTTCTTCTGTTTCTAGAAAATGGTAGCTGTTTCTGCAGCAAAAGTGGTTAATATCCTCAACTGCTTCACTTTTAGCAAAGACAAACTTATTGCACTAGAATTGTTGGCTTCGTAAGTATTCACTGTTGATGATGCATACTCTCATTACTACAGGTAGTCCTTGACTTATGACCACAATTGACCCCAAAATTTCTGTTGTTAAATGAGACATTTGTTAAGTGAGTGTTGCCCCATTTTATGACTTTTCTTGCCTCAGTTGTTAAGTGAATCATTGCAGTTGATATGTTAGTAACCCAGTTGTTAAGCAAATCCAGCTTCGACTTTGCTTGCCAGAAAGTCACAAAAGGGGGACATAGCAACAGTCATATAAATATGAACCATTTGCCAAGCGCCTAAATTTTGATCACATGATCATGGGGATGCTGCAAAAGTTGTAACTGAAAAACAGTCATAAGTCTTATTGATATTTAGTTGCATAAAAATCTGGTTGATTAAGGCACTTTTTCTAAAAGGCTGTAACTATTTTGTATCATCCTGCTCTGTACAACTGGCTTTTGTACATGAACAATAAATATTTAGATAAAAATATAGCACTTTGCTCTCTATTCATATTTGCTTTTTGTTTATTATTTCCTTTTTGAAAAACATAGTGAAGCAAGATTAAATTATAAAAAGGATTGTGGCTATAAGGATCATAAAAGAGTTTTTAAAACTGTTTGTTTGTTTGTAGCAATATAATTGATGCTCAGAATTATCGTCTTATTGAAGACCTCTTCAGAGTTAATATGTCTGAGAAGAAGAGATGCAGAAGAATTCTTGAGCAGGTATAAAGGCAAGGAACATGTATGATTTAGAGTTTTTATAAAACTAGGCAAAGAAAAAGCTCCATGAGCTCTTCTCAGAAGAAATATAGCAGGTGTCCATGGAAAGAATGTTAATGGTGTGGAAATGTTCCGATTGTTTAGAAAAGAAAAATAATTTCCTGAGCTTTACGAAATTGTTAACTTAATTTTTAACAAATATAAATTAGTCATTATATACACAATGGGGCTGTAGAAAATGTTTGTAAATAGAACTTCCACACCCCTCTACCCATGAGGAAATTTCAGCCTCCTTGCTAATTATGAATCCTGGGAATCACATTCATATAAGTGGGAGTCACCAAGAGTATATAAGCAAAAGAAATTGGGAGATGCCTGCTAGAGATTAAAGTTAAGAAGAGGCTTTTGAAAGATTGCTGAGGGATACAATTGGCTTGAGTTAATTCTTAAGACACCAAAATGTGTGAGGCTCTTTCACTCAGTAAGTAGCAACTATCCTATTTAAAGGATCAAAGAAAAAAAATCAGTTGGGAGGTTCCATAATAGAGCATAATTTAAAAACTAAATCTATTGAAAGTAAAGTTGACAGAGAGAACCCAGAAGCATCTTACTGCTCACCTAGATACTCCAGCTGAGCACACACACACACTCAGGGACGGAAGCAATTGTTTTCAAATGTTTGAGAGTTCGGGAAGTGCTTGTAAGATGTGAACCTTATTTTTCACACAGTGAATGAAAAATAAATTGTAGCAAATCTGATTATGCAAAACAAGAGATAGAAGAAACAGGCCATCCCACTCAAATGAGGGGGCCAGGCAGCTAGTTTCATAAGTTGGAAAGAAAAAAGCACTTAAAAAAAACAACAACTCAGTTTCTACATATAGGGTTTCTATTATACAGTAGACGCTGAAATACCTTCCCTATAGTTACCTTATTTTTCTTCAACAATGATTATTTATTAGAAGATCTTTCTTGGGAACTTGCCTAATTAATATTGACACTGCCTTGCCCTGCCATAAATTTCAGAACTACTTTCAGGTAGGACAAAAAAAGATGATATCAACTAAGATATAGCTAGGGAATATCATTCCCAGAGAGCATTTTTATGGAAAATATAAACTTGCCTAGGATTCTAAAGTGGTATTCCTAGTCTCTAGATAAAAGAAAAGAAAAGCGTTGCTGGCCTTTGCCCACTGCTGCCCTCTTTTCCTCATACTGCTGCAGTGTAAGTTGAAGGCCTTTGAAAAAAAGAAAGAGGAGCCTGTAAAAACAAGATATGCCTGGCCCTGCCATAGAGGCTATGTCTTGATCTTGCTGCAGTAATCAGAATTCATCTGCAATCTGAAAATAGGGATATTACATTAACATTCCCTTTCATGTGTTTTATAGAGCATGCTGGGTTGTCTCACAGTAGTGAAATACTCATTCTGACTTCCTCTGTGTGTGTGTGGTTTTGTTTTGTTTTGCTTTGCTTTGTTCCTTTATATTTTAGGCTTCCAAAGCAGGATGCAAAGCACCTCATGCTATGATATCTTCCTGTGGCATGATTCCTGGGAATCCTTATCCAAAAGGGAAGCCTAGCCGTATCAATGGAATTTTTCCTGTACGTAATGGTCTTACTGACCTTCCCATTCGTCTGAATTTTCTGTTATATATCTTTTAACGTGTAAAACATGTTTTGTGGAAAATTGTATCCTCTCTCTGTGAAGGTTTATTCTGCTCAGGTATCCCAAAGAAGGCATGTTATTTAACTTCTAACTTACCTTATAAAATTGCATACATGCTGATTAAATGTACAGGAAGCTGCCTTGTCATGCTGTTTATCATCATATATTTTCCTTTATCTGATAAATTGAAAATATATTACACTCAGGTTTCAGACACACACACATATAAGCAAATCATGACTTACTGTACAGTATTCCTTGAAAAATATCTATATTTTTGCTTCGAACATAGTGTTATATATTCACTAATGGAAAATCTGTATTCTATAGGGTTCCCCTGTTAAGAAGGAAAATGAGGACTATTCTAGTGAAGGCAGGGGAATAGCAGCTCGCATTCTTGGACCATCAAAACCAGTAAGTCACATTAATGCCATGATCAAACGATACCATTGACTTTGCTATTGAAAACTAGATAAATTTTGTAGGAAAAATAATTAACTAAGAATACAAATGTGACAAACACAACCCCTGTTTGTTACAGATAGCAGCTGATATATAAATCTAAGATTTTGTTCTTTAAAAAATCTTGTTCAGTTGCCTATAAAATTAGCTATTAAGAAAGAACAACTTTCATAAAAGGAATGAAAAGAAAGTATTTCAAGTACATTCTGAATGCAAGAAAGCAGAAGTTTGATTATTAAGAACAGACTTTCCCCAACTTGTATCTTTCAGTTACTTAGGATTATAATTTTTATAATTTGTGCCCAACGTTGTGCATGCAGAATGTGGGAATTGCAGTCCAACACAACTATAAGTTAGGGAAGTCTACTTAGGCAGGCAGTGGCTATTGTTAGGCTTTGTTACAGCATAGGGAACTATAGGTTTATCCTAGGGTTACATGACATGTTTCCTCAGTGCATAGATGGTGTTGTACAAGAGGTACAGCCCTACTTTCTCTCCCTATGCAATTACTAAAGTTACTGAGATTCAAAAAAAGGGGCAGGAATAAAAAACAAGAAGAAGTAAGCCACGGTTTAGATTAACTGATCACAGAGGTGGAATCTAGACAGAAAAGAAAAGAAAACCTATAGGAGGATGAATCAAATAATGAACAGATTCGCCACCAAAATCAAACCAGGAAAGAAGAATCTTTGTCAAAGCCAAATATGTCATTTGGCACATAAATGTGTGTTGCACACTATCTTGGGTAGCCTATTTTCATGATAGCTTTGCATATAACCTTTGACCTTCTTGTTTAGGCTCCTGCAACATACAATCCACACAAGCCTGTTCCTTATCCGATTCCTCCTTGTCGACCACATGCAACAATTGCACCAAGTAAGATTTGGTCCTGTTATTTGACAATGATTCTAATTGTGTACCTAATTGGTACTTTTCATAGGTAGCTGGTAGCCTCATATGCATTATTTCTATATGAATATATTTGTTTTCTCTCAGATTGCTTGCTTTCTGCATATTTCTTTTTATATTTGTCCCTAATTTCTTCTGATAAGTTAATAGCCTGTAATAAAAGGTGGTGCTCAGAGCTGAAAACTCTTCTCCCTGGAGAGTTTTATTGACATTAAGCAAAATATCTGTAGTGTGCTAGGAATTGAAACTACCACATTTTATGTTCCTTCCATAAATAGCAATAAAAAGAATAAAAGGAAGGAGAGTGAACAATGTGATAATTCTTGCCCAGCATCTTTTTCCATATGTTGGATACCAGATGAACTTTTCATTTTTCTTCCAGGCCAAATCAACAATATTGTTTTATATATTATACAGCCAGTATAATATAAGTTAAGCTATTTTTATTTTTTTTGCAGACAGTATTCGGGTAACGTATAATATTGTTGAATAGTTTTACATAAGTAAATAACGTTAAAATATTTTTAAAGCCTTGTGGAGGAACTCTGGTTTTCACATGTGCTACTTAAGGTGAGACAATGAACAGAGCAACCCAATAGTTTATTATTTCTCCAATTTTCTGTGTCCTTACCAGGTGCTTACAACAATGCAGGTCTTGTTCCACTGGCTAACGTCATAGCTCCTGGTTTGCCAACTACACCATCATATGCCTCTGGTACTGTAGGAACAGGTAAAGCAGGTATCCTTGAAAAGCCCAGGTTACCAGTTTATGTTTCAACCAAGCCAAGAAGTAAGAAAGAACGTATAAATGATAAAGAACATGAGACAGAGCCAGCTTGGTCTAGTGGTTAAGGCACCAGGCTAAAGCCAGCTGGGTGACCTTAGGGCAGTGACATTCTTTCAGCCCAACCCACCTCACAGGGTTGTTGTGGGGAAAACAGTAGGAGGAAGGTATATGGGACATGTTCACCACCTTGAGTTATTTGTAGAAATAATAATAAAAGGGAGGGGGGAATGAGTGTGAGAGAGAGAGAGAGGAAGAAAGAGAAAGAAAGAAAGAAAGAAAGACTTGGACAGCTTCCTGTTCTTGGTTCCAGCAAGCCACTGCCAGGGTCCCTCAACCCATCCCTGGCTGCAGCTGTTTTGAAAGGGAAATGTCAAATGAGATGCATCTATCTGTGTTTTTTACCACTTTGTCAAGAGAGGCTTCTGCTTGGAAAAAAACCACAGTGGGGGGAATTAGCACCTCAGAGCTTTAGTAAAGGGGAAGCTTGAGCCAGGACGATGGCCTTTTTTTAACTAGACGGAGCCTAGAAGTTATTTGGGCCAATTATTCAAATTATAGCAGAAGCAAATTGTTATTCTCCCTAACATTGTTAAACCCAGATGTTACTGGCAAAACACTTTACAGGCAGTCCTCTACTTATGACCATTAATGTAGTTACAACAGCACTGAAAAAAGTGACTTATGACTATTTTTCACACTTACGACCATTGCTGCATCTCCACAGACACATGATCAAAATTCAGCTGCTTGGCAACTGGCTTGTATTTATAACAGTTGCAGTGTCCCAGGGACATGTGATCACCTTTTGCAGTCTTCTGACAAGCAAAGTGAATGGGGAAGTCAGATTCATTTAACTGTTACTAACTTAACATCTGCAGTGATTCACTTAACAAATGTGGTAAGAAACGTCATAAAATGGGGCAGAATTTACTTAGCAAATGTCTTGTTTAGCAATAGGAATTTTAGACTCAATTGTGGTTGTAAGTAAAAATGTCTTGGTTCTTCTTTCTGATGTTGGTAATCAAAGCAGCATAAAGGAAGCTTTAGATTTTTGTTTGCATTTGATAAGTAATCTGTTTAGTATTTGCTTCTTCCTTAATTCATTATACTCTTTATATAGAAAATGAAGAACTTTCCAATCACGCAAAATCTTCCCAAAGTCAAGGTAAGCTATCTATTTACAAAGACAAGCTACTGTAATTTCAAATACATAAATCTAATGCAGGTTTTAAAAAATAGCAATTTTAAGATGAAGTATAAATGTGCCAAATTTACTAACTGATTAGAGCCGGGGGAGGGGGGGTCTGATCGTCTCCTGTGTATATATATAGTCAGTCTGGGATATATATCATATTGAGAATTATTGTGAGAAATTCATTGTGTTTGTTCCTAGGTTTGATTAGATAATGATTTGGATGGACTCGGAGGTGAAGTACAGTTAGTGCTGAGGTTTTTTTTCTGCAGTGAGATGACTTGACTTTATTAATTGAAAGCTTTTGTTTAGCTGGGTAAAAACTGTATTTGCTCTCATCAATAGGTAGTTGAATTTCTACTTAAAACAAGAATAAGATACAAGTTCTCTTTTAAATCCTTTAAAAAAATATTTGTGCTTTGAAAGTAAGCCCCATTGAGCTATTATATCTGGGTAAACATACTGTTTAAAAAAATATTTTTCTTTAATAATTTACAATGCAATGAATATAGTATAAAAGAGAATTTGTGAAGCCTTGTTTTTTTATTAACGTATCCAAGAACAATTAAAGTATCAGTTGAACAATAATTAAACTTTTGTTTAATGGTTTAAGATTAAACCATTAAAATAAACTTGGGGTGAACCAGGAATCAATCAGGAGAATGAAAATGTGCATAAAAATCATTCTGCCTTTCACATGCTTTTGCATACTGTTCTCTGCAGTATGTCTCAAATGTGAACGGTACAACATGTATGGCATTGTATTATTCTAGCATCAAATCACAGATGAAGAGTGAAATTATTTCCTATTGCTTGCTAGAAAAGTGAATGGCTGTCCTTTTCTTTGATAGAACAAGTGTCTTACTCAAAGTGCCTTCTACACCACTAACTTTTTAAAATCTCCATTGACAGACTTTCTATGAGACAATACAATTTCTAATTCTATCCAGCAATAATGGGTTTCATGGATAATTGAAATGCTGTCCCTTTTTATTCATTTACCCTTCCCAGAGTGAAAGTACTGAATATACTTGCCATTTTAAAATTCCTAACAATGTCTCACAAGAAAACTGGCAGCAGTCATGGATCCAATTACTGTACTTAAAAAGATTGCTTTAAACTCAGAAAGGTTTCCTTTTTTCCCGTTTAGCAGAATTAGTCAGAGGTATGTTCTGTAATGCGGTTGCTTAATGACTATTATTTTTATCTCAAACTAATGGTTCACCAGTTTTGCTGTACAACTCCTTCCCATTATATTTTCTGGAGTAATGCTGCTTTTCTCTATACTTTCTAAACTATAAAAACTCCAGAGTTACTAAAATATCATGAGTTCATCATGCCTATTTCATGTAATTGAGTTCCTTCCACTTTTAATGGTATTTATCTATTTTTGCTTGTATACTACCAGATCAGACTGACTCACAAAGGTGTACAGACAAAATAAAAATGAAATTAATAAACTAGAGCTCTAAAATAATCTATATACTATTAAAACTCTCCTGTACATCTGTTTGTAACCTTCAGTTGGGCAAAATGGTGCATTCTAAGACAACAGTTTTTGAATCAGTGGGCTGACTTTAAAAAAATGCATAGAAAAGCTGGAACCCATTACTCTTCTGGGATTAAACTTTGGCAAAGTTGTAGCCACTTCAATGCACTATGCTGCCACAGTTAGCCACAGTCATGTGTTTGTTATTTTCAACACTCTGCCAGTTTCCTCACAAGGGACGTCAGTGGGGAAGCTGACACAAAATTGCTTCTATTCTCACTGCTTTTTTTGCCTGCACATGGTCATTCTGTTTCTCTGTTTAAATAAGAAAGTATCTCTGAAACAGTAACCCAATGGGTCACAGATTGTCTAGTAACTAATAACCATAGGTATTATCTCAGATGTACATAACAGTCCTGTAAGAAAGTTCCATTTTGGTGAACTTCTGGAATGATGCCAACAACTTCTGGCTGTTCCACAGGGGGTTCATTGCCACAGAAAAATGTTGCTGATCCCCACTCATCTCACATACACAGGCAATGCTGCAAGCTTGGAGCAAGGATACAGGATGAATTAGTTCCACATGGAGAATGCGGTCCTGAAGATGGCCAGGAGAAAATTAGTTATAGGTCCACCTAGCCCAGGGATGGTCATTCTATTGCCCTGATCTCACGAATGATCAGACTTGAAAATTTTAGTGCAGGGTGTTGTGTGTGTGTGTTGGTTGGTTGGTAGGAAGGAAGGAATTATGGAGATAAAGTAAGACCTGAATATTAAGGTACCCATTTTATAGTATAAAACTCTCTGAATATTCACACTAGTTATCTCTATTTGGGAAAAATTAAGTTCAAAATATTTGAATGCTTACATTCAAATAAGAAATGGACAGCCACAGAAGCTTCAACTCATGAAGATTGTGTGAACATTGATTCATTTCGATTTTTAAAATGCCCAGATTGCTTTGGGCACCTAATAAATAACAAAACAATGGAAAAATAAACATCTAGAAAAAACATGCATACTAGAACACAATCATGCAGAACCTTACATTCTTAAAATGGCCATATTACTAAAGCAACAAAAGCTAGAATGGGCATATGGGACTAAAATTAATACCAAGTCGATTGTGATTGAATTGTATGGTAACAGTTCAGACAGCAGAATAATTGAACCTGTGATTTTGTCTCATTTTGCATACCATTTTGCTTTTTGGTAGTTGTAGTAGCATCTTTTATTTTGCTCCTATGCTGATCCATTGCTGTGTAAACTGTATTAAAATGCATTCATGTTGAATACAAACATATCTACTGCCTCCCAAGAATTCTTACTGATTTTGTTTCTTTCCAGCTTTTGCCACACAAATGAATCATCTCTTTGCACCTCATGGTTCTAATCCTGCTGCTACTCTAGCCCCAACCCCATCATCGGTTAAGGCAATAAGCCACTCATCAGCACTTCCATCTCCAGCTGTCCCAGGGATAAACGTGTCCAACCCTGCCTTCCCTGTCTTCCCTGGGCAGGTTATTTCCTCTGTCCATCCACCTCAACCATCCACTCCCGTTCCTACTGTTGTCAAATCGCATTCGCTGCCTGCAGTTCCTGCCACATCTGCTCATGGTGCCAGCACTGCTCCGCTCCCTGCATCTTTCTCTGGATTGGCTTCTGTGCTGCCTGCCGCTGCAACACCCCAAGGGCTCTCCACGCTGTGTGCCACCCCTGCGCCTAACGAAGCCTTTGCATCTGCCCCTGCACCCTTCGCCAGCCTTCCTTTTTCTGCAGCGTCTGTCACTGCCCCAGCTAATAATCCTAATTCATTGTCATCTGCTTTTGCTGGCCTGCCTTTGTCCTTGACCCCCAATCCTCAGGGAGTAGCTAGCTCCATTTCATCGACCATTGCCAATTCTCCTGCCACTAGTTTACCTTGCCCAGTTAATTTACCTAACCCACTTTTATCAGCTTTAAAGGGGTTTCTCTCAGTGAACGATAGCTCATTAATGAATTCAGGCGCTCTGCCTTCGACTGTGACTGCTGAGCTTGCTTCTTTATCTGGTCTTCTCAGTCAGAACTCCGAAGCCGCCTCTTCATCCAGTAGCAAATGTTACACTCCAACTGCTACCTCTTCCCTTCAGCACCTTTCCGCTCCAGGACTCTCCATTTTCTCAGGCCTCGCCTGTCAGCCAGGAGGGAGCAGTAGTGCCACTTCTCCTGCGTTGTCATCACAATCTCCTTTAACAACCATGTCATCATCCAATTTGCCGGTCAGCTGTGGCTCCTCAGTGGGCCTTTCGCATTGTCCAAGCCCTGCCAACCCTGAACAGCAAGTTTCCTCCGCTCCAGCTGCCCCGGTTCTGATTAAAACTGAGCCCACAAGCCCAACTCTTTCAGGTCTCAAAATCCCAACCCATTCTGGGGGGTCCAATCACAGCACTTCAGGCTTGGCAGCCCTTGGGCATGCCTATTCCTCAGCTACTTCGCTACCATGCAGCTTAACGAGTTCCCTCAATCCAGCACTTCCCGCTTTGACCTCTCTGAACAGCTCCCCTTCGGTTCCCTCCCACGCTTCATCCACTCCAGTATATAATGCACTTCCTCCTTTCACTTCCTTGACCAACAGTTTTGCTTTCACTGGCAATCCAGCGCTTACTCCGACGGGGCCTCTGTTGTCCATTCCACCGTCAAGTACTTCTGCCTCACATGTCAGCTCCTCAGGCCCCGTTCTTCCGCCACTCATTGCCACAGCAGCTGCCCCGGCTCCACCATTCTCCCTTAACTTGTGCAGTGCTGTCTCTTCCCTGTTTTCTGTTCCTCAAGTGCCCCTGGGCTCATGCAACTCATCCTTCCCTCCTTTCCCTGTCTCTAACACACCCTCTGTCACTCCTGCTCTCCCTTCTTTCCCTGGGCTCCAGGCATCCTCTACAGTAGCAGCAGTTGCACCCCTGCCAGCAGCTGCCACAGCCCCATCTCCAGCTCCGGTGCTGCCAGGGTTTGCCTCGGCCTTTAGCTCAAACTTCAACTCTGCACTTGTGGCCCAGGCTGGGTACGTTTACTCCGAAAAGTCAAAAGTCGTTTTGGCAGATTTCTTAACAATAATGTGCAATATGAAGTCTTAAGTGTGAATTATAAAATACTGATAATGATCATGCTTGCTTTCTGAATTCTCTTACTGTTAAATGTTGACAGATCCTGTCTATGGTTTTTGTTAATTCCCTTAATCTAGCAGGGGAAGATTTTATTCTAATAGAGGATATATAATTGTTTTAAATTGATTGGAATCTTTGAAAGATATTCTAATTAGGAATAAAATATTGGAATATTTCTGCTACATACACTGAAATAATTAGTTCCAAATTAGCATGACTTTGGGCCAGTCACTCTCTCAGCGCAACCCACCTACCTCACAGGGTTGTTGTGGGAAAAATAGGAAGAGGAAGAATGTGTGTTTGTATATGCACAACCCTTCCCCCAAGCTGCCCCTCCCCGTGCATGTGTGCAGGTCTCACTGAAGTCTCCAGACTTCTGGTAGGCCCATTGGCCCATTTTTCGCCCTCCCCAGGCGTCAGGAGGCTTTCCTGAAGCCTGGGGAGGGCGAAAACAGCCTCTTCCCGCCCTCTGGAAGGTCAAAAATCAGCTGGCCACCTCACGCATGCGCACTGGAGCTGACATAGGGCAGTGCCTCACATGCCCTCAGATATGGCTTTGTGTGGCACCTGTGGCACCTGTGCCATAGGTTTGCCATCACTGATATAAGCTGTATGGTTTTCTTTGGGGGGGGGGTAGTGTTGAATGTATGAATTTGAAAATGTTCTGCTTCTGCATTTTTAGCCTGACATCTGGACTCCAGGCCCCTGGAAATACAGTTTTTCCAGGACTTCTGTCTCTACCTGCCATCCCCGGGCTTGCTCAGAGTGCAGCGCAATCTTCCCTCCAGGAACTTCAGCACAGTGCAGCTGCACAATCAGCATTACTGCAGGTAAAACAATATATAAATTTAAAAATATAAGATAGACATGAAGAATAGAGAAATTATAAGTAAAAAATGCAGCGTTCTGACATCTTCAGAAAGAATAAAAGTACCGTATTTTTTCGGGGTATAAGACACACCGTTTTACCCCAAAAAACGGGGTGAAAACTTGGGTGCGTCTTAAACACCGAATGTAGCATGAAATCGGGAGGTTTAGATTTTTTAAATTGCAAATTTCTGATACTGTGATTATAAATTTTAATGTAATTTTTCCCAAGCTAGCATCTTTCATATATGCTGGAGAAATTCTGTCAGTGGCCTTTAACTGGGAATTCTGGGAACTATCCAACACCTCTCGAAGTCACACTTTACTCAGTATGAGATACAGATTCTGAACGTCCAAGTGAAGCCTCATTACTTCATTTTTATTATAGTTTTAACTGTATTCTATCAATATACCAGTGCTACTATTCGGCTGAATCATAAGACATCCTCATCCATTAATGTTTCCATTAGGAACAAAGTGTGAAATTTGTGCAGATGCATGTAAGCGATATAACTTTCATTTCCATATTCTGAAACACTGAATTAAACTTTGTATTTTACCTTCCTTGCTGGCAAATTTGGATTTTGGAATGGCCAAGGATCCAACTTGTAGACAATACTATTAATTTCTTGTTTGTTTCTTTAAAGATGCACTCTGCTTCTGCTCTAGAAAACTATGGCTCTCAATCTGAAGGTTTCAGTGCATATCCCCCAGCAGCAGGAACATCTGGAACACCTTTTTCAGTGCAGGCAAATCTTCCCCAGACTGGATGGCAATAATGAACATCAATTTCAGCTATCAAGAAGAATGCTCTAAAAGCTTATGATGCTTCCTTCGGAAAATACATTTTCAGTACATATCATTCAAGAGAGATTCCAAATGCAGTAACTGTTACTGAAATGATATGAAAACTGGATATTTTTTTAACTTTATATCAATGACCCTAGGAAGACTTCGTTTCATTTTTCATAGTACACTCTGAGGATACTTTAATCCAGGTAGGATTTAAGATCCAGACTAACTGATCACTGGGAAAAGAAACGTTTTTGCTGTGATATCAGTGTTTTACAGATTGTTAAAAATCATGGCAATGCATGAGGTATAGGTACTAATTTAAAGATGTAGATCAAACTCCCCAACTACCCCCAACTCCTTTTAGGAATTTAATCTTGTGCATCTGCCTACTTTACTTATAGGCTGAGTGGATTTGCACTTCTTTCTGCCTTTTCCTATAGAATCAATTCTAGTATTTTATTTTTTCATTCTTTTTAAAAATTGATTATCCTTTGCTATTTACTCTGACACAAATAGCCCTCAACTTAGAATCATAATAGGGATTGGAAATGTCATTATTAAATGGCTAAGTGAGGCATCAACATGGCTGCATCCAATTTACAACCTTTTTAATTAAATCGTTAAGCAAATCTCCCATCAGTCAAATCAAATCTGAACCATCATATGACTTGCAGTCTCCTGCAGGCTTCACCATTGACTTTGCTTATCAGAAGCTGGCAAGGAAGGTTGCAAATGGTGAGCACATGACAGGCAGGACAAATGCAAGCCAGCTGCCAAACACCCAGATTGTAATCACATGACTGCAGGGATTGATGTAAGCTCCCTTTTCATTGTAATTTCAAAGAGATGCTAAACAAATGGTTCTAAGTCTAAGGACTACCTGTACTTGTTATTGAAAGTTCTACTACTTAAACGATTTGTCTCAGGTCTTTATTCCATCCTTTCCAAGCTGGTAGCTTCAGGATGTCTTGGCATTTCAGCTCCAAGATAGCTGCATTTTTGAAGTGGTAATTCCAACACACCTGGAGAGTATTAAGTAGGGAAAGCTGTTTTTACTTATATTTGCAATCTACCTCCCACCAATAATTTGTTCAGTCTTCTAGGATACCAGAAGTCTGCTGTAGATATGTATTTTTTTAATGTGTAACTTCAGATTAAGTGTACAATTTCCTTCAATCAGTAGGAAATACATTTTGTAGATTATAGTTTATGTTCCATAATAAATAAATGTATCTAATTCATGAACAAGGCACTGGTAAATAACACTACTAATGGGTCTTAATGTAGCCCATCAAATACAATCAAATATAGTGAAGAGTTTTGGATTTGTGAATCAAGTATTCACTTTATTTATGAGAACAAAACAAATGCACATGTTGTCACATTTGAATGAATTACGTGGCTAAATTCTGAAACTTTTGAACTTTTAAATAGGGGAGCTAGATTTTCACACAGACTCTTTCCAGTAACATTGGGGGGGGGAGCCAAAATAATTAAAATACATTTATTATATTGGCTTTTTAAAATTTAGACCAATTCTAATTATGAATTGTGCAATATAACATTGTTGCTATTTTAATAAAGACTTCTGTATTATTTCCTATCACTTCTGGGAAAGTTACGGCTCTTCAGCTGTTCTTCTTCAGGTAGCCCTTGACTTATGACCATAATTGAGGCAAAAATTTATGTTGCTGAGACACTTGCTAGGTGAATTTTGCCCCATTTTACGACCTTTCTTGCCACAGTTGTTAAGTGAATCTGGCTTCCCCATTGACTTTGCTTGCCAGAAGATCGCAAAAGGTGATCACATGATTATAGGATTTATAAACACTGCGATGTTCATAAATGCTAGTCAGTTGCCAAGCGTCTGAATTTTGATCACATGGCCATGGAGATTCTGCAACGGTCGCAAGTTTGAAAAATAGTCGTGAGTCACTTTTTTCAGTGCTGTTGTAAATTTGAACAGTCATTAAATAAACTGTTGTAAGTCAAGGACTACCTGCATTGTGGCTCCTAACATCCTTTAATGTTGCCTATGCTTTTAAAGGCTGCTGGGACTTAAAATTCATCAACAGCTAAAGGCACAGCTTCATCAGCCTTGATTTAACATCTGTAGTGATGAATATAACCCCTGCCGCATATTATCTCTTAAAATAATTTTGATCATATTTTAGATTTATAGTAGATATACTTGATGTTAAAATTTTAATGTGAACTTAATGCACTTTGTTGCAGTGCATAGCTTAATGCTTTTTCTAAAGATGACAGTCTACTGAATAGTATTACTAATGTAGAAATTTTCCATAGGTAAGCAGGTATGGAGAATGCTAATATGTATATAGCTATTTTTATAATTTTTTTAAAATAAAATGAATAGCAGTGACGTTTCTAAAATAGACTGAATAAACAGTTCCTTACAAACCTGCCTTGAGTAGTTTTTTACATAACAAAGTAATTAATATAAAAAATTCTAATACGAGATTGGTATCCAGTTTAGTCATTCTACAGCAAGTCACTGCTGTTAAATCAAATTTCCTCTTATCTCTGCTAGTGTACATGTGCACATACATCCAAGCTAATCACACCTTTCCTTTTTAGAATAACCAATGTTATGCAGAACACAAAAAGAAAGAATAAAGAATGAAAGGTATTGGATACAAAAAGGAATTATAACTAAACTAGCTTACACCAAAATCATTGCAACCATTTTTGCTTCTAAAGTATTCATACACTGTTTCTTTCTAAACTTTTTACCTCTTTCATTTTCTCATCAACTCCATCCAAACATAATTTTCTCAGCCTTCTCTTTCCTCTCAATCTATTCACACTTCCTATATTGGTTTTTCTATGCAGCTGTCATTCTTTCAGTATGAACGAGTCTTTTCAATGAATCATAGAATTAGAAGAGACCTTGGAGGTCTTCTGATCCAACCCCCTGCTCTAGTAGGAAACCATTTCAGGCAAATAGCTGTCCAGTCTCTTTTTAAAAACCTCCAGTGATGTATTTCTTTCATACCAGTAGTCATAGAAGCATTCTACATATAGGTTGGAAAGTGTCCCGCAGGGTGCTAACAGGCATTGCTGTGGAATGTGGAGTTGGAAGATCCTAGATTCAGTGTGATGTTTCACCCCAAAACAGCAACTTAAAAGTTTCTGCTTTTCTTTAAACCACAATCTGGCTTACTAACATTGGAGGCCATTGTTTGCTTTGCAGGATTCCTTTGGCATAACTGTCAGTTAAACATCTTGAGATGGGGGAGAAGCATTAAAATGAACAGAGCTGCCTTGTGGCGAGATGGGAAACAAATTCAATAAATAAAAGCTCTTGTAATATTTTAGCGTTGCTTCTGAAAATAATGTTTCATTTAGCATTTTTCCTGCATCTTCATAAAAGCCTACAGTATATACAGAACTAGGCTGTGCATATATGGATTCAAACCATCTCTGAGGATTGACACTCAGTCTCTTTTCAAATCCTGGTTCTTAACAGCAGAATCATGATGGTGCAGTTGTCACATCATGGGACTTTGCCTTACAACACAGGTTACAACATGCTCCCTTTTCCTCAGAAACTACTGTAAAAGTTCCTGTATAGAAATAACCTTCAAACAAATAAGTGTGAATGTACAGGTCATGCTCAACTTTAAAAAGTTCATTTAGTGACCATTGAAAGTTACAACCGCACTGAAAAAAGTGACATGACCGTTTTTCATGCTTATGGTCATATTGCAGCATCTCCATGGTCATGTGATCAAAATTCAGCCGTTTGGCACCTGACTCATATTTATGACCGTTGCAGTGTCCTGGGGTCCTGTGATCCCATTTTGCCACCTGACAAAAAAATGTCTCGCTTAGCAACAGAAATGCTGGGCTCAATTGTGGTCTTAAGTTGAGGACTACCTGCAATTGATTTACACAACCTCCCTTGAGAAAATTCCACTCGTTAGAGCTACAACTGCAAACAGAAAACCATCCAAACATAACAAAACGCCGCGCCGAGTTATTCGGTTCCGAAACGGAAGAAGCTGAAAGAAAAGCAAATCGCCCGCTCGCTGCTCTGATCCGTCCCCTCGGAGGGGAGAAAAAACGTGCGCGTGCGCACTCGGTTGGATTCAACTCGCCAGGCGCAAACGTGGCGCCGCCAGGAGCGTCGGGTGCCTCTGCGCGTGAGCGTTGCCAGTGCTGGGCGAGGCCGCGGAGCGCTTTGAGCGGTCCGATGGAGTCTGCGGTGGAGGAGTTGATGCCCCGCCTCTTGCCCGTAGAGGATTGCGACCTCGCGGAAGACTACGACCCCACGGTGCCCCCCCGAACTCCCCAGGAGTACTTAAAGCGGGTCCAGTAAGTGAACTGGCCGGTGGTGGCTCCCGCCGAGGGAGGGTGAGGCGGGTTGGGGATGGGACTGCGCTTGTATGAGTGGGCGAAGTTGGATGGGGTGAACCCGGCGCTAATATTTATACGAAATGGGCGCTATATTTATATGTACTCCTATGCGGCTTGCAAGGGAGTAAAAAGCGTTTCTTCTGTAACGATGATGAAGACCTGACAAAAGTACTTCAGAGGCTCGCCTGGGTATATATAGTCTTGCTACTGGTAATGCAATATGGCGGTTTGCTTTTTGTGGTGGTGGGATTTCCTGCATGGAAAAGGAAGGATATCCCAAAGGTGCTTTTTCAGGAGGCAACTGGGCTTTCTTGTTTCTTTCTTTCTTTTGACGACGTTTCACTTCTCAACCAAGAAGCTTCTTCAGCTCTGATAGGAGAGTGAGGAACGGAAGGATTTATATTCCTTGCAGCCAGATGCTAATCTGCATCCTTTTAGAGGGTCTTCGAAGCACTTGGGAGGTTCATCTGTATCCCCAGAGTCACCTGAGTATTGCTCCTGCTTCCACCCTTTGTGGGAGTAGGAATGGATTTCCAGAGAAAAATTGCAGAGTATAGGAACCAGGAGCATTACTCAGGTGGCCCTGAGGACACAGATAAACCTCCAAGTGCTTCAATGACCCGCTAAAAGGATGCAGATTACCAGCTGGCTGCAAGGAATATAAATCCTTCAGTTCCCCACTATCCTCTCAGAGTTGCAGAAGCTTCTTGGATGAGAAGCGAAACGTCAAAAGGAAAAACAAAGTCCAGTTGCCTCCTGAAAAAGCACCTTTGGGACAACCATGATCTGGATGATTGAGAATCTCTACAAGACGTTTAGCTATCTCGTTGTGCCATATCCGTCATCAGACGTTGGCAATCCTGTTTTTGTCAATAGCTGTAAGAAAAAGTGCTGCTGAGTTTTCTTCAAACCAATCCCTTAGGTTTTGAAGCCGTGATGTTCTTCTGCCTGGACCTCGTTTGCCTTCCATCTTTCCTGGAGTATTAAGTGAAGGATGCGGTATTTTTCTGGGTGCCGCATCACATGTTCAAAATATTCTAACTTTTGCATTTTAATGGCTTTGATGATTTCCCTTTGCTTTCCCAGCCGTCTTATCACCTCATTTGTGATTTTGTTAATCCAGTTTATACATCACAGCGGTCTGTAAATCCACATTTCACTTTTAGCTATAAGGAAGGATAATACTGAAATGCGGCTTTGAATCCATTCATACTGTCCTTTTCATAGTGATTTCTTTGGGTTTTGCCAATTTGTGTGTTTTTTTAAACTCTAGTAATATTGGTTCTCACCTCCTGTCCAAATGATAAATAAGACATGCAAACCCGGTGTAATTAAATGATCTGCAGTGCTGGATTAAATGGAATGAAAAACACCTGAAACGTTTCTGCATTGTGCCATGAATCCAAATCAATTTTAAAACTAAATTCATTATGGCAGCATTTCAAAGAATACACTATATAGCCTACTTTTGTTCAAACTGTAATCCATTAGATTGTAATGTAATCCACCCACTTTGTCTCATTTTGAAAAACCCAGACTGATAAACAGACAAAGCTGGAATGATTTTTAAGGATTTTCCAGGCTTAATTCTTTAATTCCTAAATTAGGTTTAATTAGAAATCAAAAAGTACATAAAATTTCAAACATTTTTATTTTGTAGGATTGAAGCTGCAAAATGTCCTGACGTTGTTGTAGCCCAGATTGATCCCAAGAAACTGAAAAAGAAGCAGACTGTAAATATTTCAGTAGGTTTTTAAAAAAATCATTATTATAAGCATTATAAAATACAAGCATACTGCTCATGATGATTGAATGTTAACAACACAATACTTTTAAGAGTGCCAATTTTGTAATTAAGAACTCTACATAATCCATCTGCATGGTGGCTAGTCCTACAAAATGTAAGTAGCTGTTTTAAAATTGAATATGACATTCTTCTATTATTACTATTAGAATTTTTAAACAGATTGAAGATAATTCTATTTTCTATATTTTTTCTGTTTAAAAAAGATTTTAAAATGCAGTAAAAAGAATAAAAATATTTAAAGAAGCAACTTCTGATGTTTCTTACAGCAGTTACCAGCATACTTAATATCACTCCTCTCCCTATTAAGTTACATCACATAATTCATCTCTTCCTATATTTGATCCTTTTCAATCAGCAAATTCAAAAATCATCAAGGCATTTTTATCCATTTTCAATTAAAAAAACTTAATAAAGTGTATTCAGTCTTTTAGAAAAGTACTTATTGCTTTCTCCATGATCAAACAGATCAATTTTGCCATTTATGCAAATTATTTCATCTTTATAGTGCAATCCTTCATTGTAGGTAGTCCTGCTTTTTTGAAAAATATTTGTGCATCTGCGAATAATATGACATTCTTAATATTCTCATTGTGTTGCCTGTGTTTTTTAAGCTTTCAGGGTGTCAACCTGCTCCTGAAGGATACTCTCCAACTCTGAAATGGCAACAGCAACAAGTGTCTCATTTTTCAACCATACGCCAGGTATACATAGTGTACCTACATACAAGTATACAAATTCAGTGGTTTTATGTCGAGTGTTTCTTATGACAGTGCTCATTCTGCTCCTGCAGCTATAATTCCCATTTTTTAAGAAAGTGACACTTTACTACTATTGCTGTTTGCTATCAGTGAAAATTTCCAAGAACTCATTGGGTGCCTCTCAGCCAAATATATTTCACAAACTTGATATTATGGGAAAAATTAGGTTTTATACTGCATTTACATGTAAATGCATATGTAATAAACTAGTACTAAAAGTACTAATATTCCACTTTGAAAGCTTAAACATCAATTATAAAGTGCACACCAAAATGAAATGATTTATTTATACAGTTTGTAAAAACACTGGATAATGTACAACCTGGTTCTGTTAAATGGTCAATATCAACCCCCAAAAGTCATAGACTATTGGTTATGTAGTGTAATCTACAGTTAGATTTATAATCAGGCTGCAAACTTAATTCAAGTCCTAACCAAGGATGTAAGAATTATTAAGGTGGCATCTAAGAAAAAGGGCAGTTTCAAGCAGGGTGGTTTTGTTACTATTATGGTTTGTCGCATAGTCAGCAGATATTCAGACTGGATTTGGCATTTTTGTCTTGCTATCAAGTCCTTCCTAAGGTCCTGGGATAGACACATGTGGATGTTTGATGGTGTTATTGGCCATTGTTATTGGCAGTAAGAGTAAAAGTAATATGTATTTTCTTGTAATAAGTGCTTGGGGATCAATGAACAGTTTGAAACTTTATGAAGGGGGTCAATGAGCTGAAGAGTTTGGGGGACCTGGTGTGCAGTGTTAAAACCAAAGTTAGAATAAAAACCCAAATAATATATGTCCAATCTTGTAAACAAACTCTCAAAACACAATACCAGTTTATAATAAAAACAACATCAGCCAATAGAACTCTTCGTCTACTGGCCCAAATGCCAGGGGAAAATAGTCAGGTCTTTAATGCTATGCAAAAATTTAACAGGATTGGGACCATCTAGATCTCAAATGGGATTGCCTTTCTACAGGGTAGACACCTAAACAAAGAAAGTAGAATTTTTGGATCCAATAAAATAACTTATTTAATAGAAGGAATTTGGAGCATAACCTTCCAGCTAAATCCTTTTCAATAATAGTCTGATTTAAATTTAATTGATTGTATAAATTAAGGAATTAGTTAAATCTCCATAGGGCTAAGAATAGCCACTCTAAAGCAGAAAGGAATGCATCAATCCAAACGAATAGTTCCGCAAGCATAATCACAGGTATTTTTGTTGTACATGAGAAGAATATCCTTTCTATGTATAGTGACTACTACCTGCAAGTATATGTTTGTTAATTAGAATCTTTTAATTGATTAAAAGTTTATCTTTCAGAGTGTGAACAAGCACAGGGATCACTGGAAAGCACAGCATTTGGACAGCAATGTAACAATGGCAAGTAAAATGTAATATTTTCAGGATACTGTCAATTTACATATAAGCTTTTTTTCTTCTGTTCAGTTGTATCAGATTCTCAGAGAATGCCTGGACAAGTCCTTACAGGTTTTTTGGCAAGGTCAGAAGTGCTTTGCCATTGCCTCCTTCCTAGGGCTGAGAGTGACTAGCTCAAGATTTCCCAATTGGCTTTGTGCCTAAGACAGGATTAGAACTCAGTTCCTAGTTTCTATCCTGATGCCTTGCAACCCTACACATTGACTCAAATAGAGTTCACAAGTTATATTTGTTTCTTCTGTAGGCCTTTATATATGCATTGACAGCGTTCTTCAGCTAAAAATCATGAAACTTTTCCTCTGGCAGACTCCTTCCCCTCCCCCTACCTTTGTGGGTAGCTCCTGCTGCTGCTGCTATCTAGCTAGCCCAACCCTGGATCTCCTGCATCAGCCTTGTGTTAACTATCTTAAATTAAAAATAAAAACTGCAGAACCTTGAATAAAGGAAAATACGTTGGGGAGAAAACAAACCCAAATCAATTTATTAAATAGGAAAAATAACTTGACCTTTTTTTTCAATTGTTCAGCCCACAACAGATGATGAAGAAGGTTGGAAAAAATTCTGCTTAGGTGAAAAGTTGTATTTAGAGTTAACAGATCAAATCTCAAGTGATGAAAGTCCAGGAATTGATTATGTACAGGTGAGTGTTAAATCAGTCCTAAATAATTACCCTATTTTTCGGAGTATAAGACGCACCTTAGTTTTGGGAGAGGAAATTTGCCTCTGCCTACCAGGTATTCATCTGGCTAGCGTCCTTAGTCTGGTCAGCTTCAGCACATTAGTTCACTGGTTGTGAGTGCATGCTCTGTGGGCACGTGAGTCGTCGGCCCAGTTTAGGTCTGCCACGCATGCGCGCGTGCATCCCGCCAGCCACTTGGTCAACAGGCCTCTGCTGTGCATGCGCAGGGTGCATTAATGCCCCATTCTCGGGGCGAGTGCGCATGCAGTGGGGCAGTGCACGTGGGTGTGCATACATGCACTGGAGAGCGCAGGCAGGAGGCACGTGCATGCATGGGCAGGCTCTCCATTGCATGATGACCAGCTGGCTGGCGGGATGTAAGCACGCAAGCAGGGTTGCACATGAGCGGGGCTATGCGTGCGGGGGTGGGGCGCATAGCATTTTGTGGGTTCGGGCACTTTAGGCACTTGGTCCGGAAAAGGTTAGCCATCACTGTACTAGAAGCACATTTGGTAGGGTTAAACAGGTCTTCCCAATGGCCACATTACCCTGGGAACCCTTTTAGAAAACTATTACTAGGAAAAAGAATTGTATTGGAGATTGTATTTTTTGTATTTTTCTTTCAAATGAGTTTAATTATGTACTGGTTTACTTGTGGGGAACATGGCTATGAATATACATTAGAAAAGCGGGCTTTAGTGTTTAATAAGTAGATATCAGGAACTGGTTTTGAAAATTTAAGCTTCAACAGAAGCAAATGGTAATTGTTGCATATATTACTAGAGTTTAATTACATTATGGAAGCCACACAGAAGTTGATATAAGATGGGCAGCTATGTAAATGTTTTCAATAAATGAAATATAGTTTAACAAAGCTCTAAACGTTTGAAATATCTGTACAACCTCTCCTAAAGAATGACAATTGTGCACTAGTGTTCAGATCTAAAATTAACCTAAGTATTTATATTTTCAACCGTTTTTAAAAATCCAACATATTTTGGTTTCTTTTCATTCAGATTGGCTTTCCTCCATTGCTGAGCATTGTTAGCAGAATGAATCAGGTACTTTACTTTTATTGTCGATTTCATTTCCATTCAGTCTTGGTGTGATGAATCCAGCTTTACCTTTTTTCCCACTACCTGCCTCCATGGTTTGCTTGAAAAACCTGAACTAACCTGAAGATAGTCCTTGACTTAGGATCATAATTAAGCCTAAAATTTATGTTGCTAAGCGAGACCGTTAAATTAGTTTTGCCTCATTTTATGGCCTTGCTTGCTATAATTAAGTGACATTGACTTTGCTTGTCAGAGGATTGCAAAAGGACACTGCAATAAATATGAACCAAATGCCAAGCACCTGAATTTTGATCACATAAGCATGGATATGCTGCAATGGTCATAAGTGTGAAAAATTGTCGTAAATCACTTTTCTGTGCCATTGTAACTTCAAATGGCCACTAAACAAATTGTTGTAAGTCAAGGACTACATGTAATTCCAAATAGAAATGTATTGCTCAAGATCTGAAAAACCCTAAAGATTCTTAGCCTTAAAATAGTGATAGGTATGTTTTAAATATGTTAGATCTAAATTGTTTTGTAATAAGAGGAAATATTTTTTAAAGGCCCAGAAAAGATGGAGAGAAACAAAGAATTCTCTATTTCCCTTTTTGACCTGCTAGGCTACAGTTAACAAGGCATCAGGAATTTTAAGATATTTCAGTAAAGTAATATTTGCCTTGTTGATGGCCAAATTTTTATAGCTCTTCTATCACTTATTCAGACATATACTGATTGTTTTAATTTGTATGTGTCTGAATTTTCTACACTTATGACAGCTGACAACAAATTAAAATTTTATACAATGAAGAATAACAGAAAGTAGTACACCATAAGAACAAGCCTATAGTACAATAGCTAATCATAAATAACATACAAGTGGCAAATAACCATTCCTTAGAGGTTCTCCAGATGAGTTGTGCCTTGAAAAGCTGCTGGAAAATTCCCACTGAGGTGGCCACTCTAAGAGAGGCTGTTCTGTAACATAGGTTCTGTGATGGAGAAGCACTGTTTTCTGGCCTCGGGTCTCCTACTGATAATCCTACTAATAATTATAACAGAAAGTATCCTAATAGGAATCAGTTGGTGGCATATATGCTGTTATTTCAACTTTTATATAAGTTTACATGAGCCCCTTTCACTTGCAACAAAACAATTTTCCATTTTGCTATGAACGTTTAAAAAAATGATTAGGAGATACTATAACCCAAAGAATCCAGTAACATTCACTAGAAGAGACACTGTTATAAAAAGATTTAAACAAAACAGTAGATCAATAGAAGGGGTAAAAGCAGTTTTGATTTTGTCTGTAATCCTAGTGGATCTTTAATTTGCTTTCATGTATAAAAACTATTATGTATTTTCATTATACTATTTTGCATACTTTTAAAAATTCTTTTAGGACAAGCTGTTTCAGCAACTATTTCATAAGATTGTAAAATATTACTTTTTTGTAGTAATATCCTCATATATATAGCATTTGTATAAAATACCTAATTATAAATCTGCCCAGTGCACTAGGAAAGAACGAACCACCGTGCAAAATTTTAACAGCTGTTTCTCTATCCCAAAAGGCAACAGTGACCAGTGTCTTGGAATACTTGACAAACTGGCTGGTTGAAAAAGAATTTACTCCAGAACTGGTAACTTGCAGTATTATGTTATAAGAGGCATTATCCCTATTGAAATTGAAATTGAAGGGAATTCATTTTTTATTAATAATTTCTTTTAATCTGGAATTGTTAACATGAGTACTTTCCTGGCTTTTAGTAAAGCTATAAAAAGGAAATGTCCCCCTAAGGTGAGTGATTTGAATTGGCTCTTTTAGACTTTTGAATTGCCTTCAGTTCTTAGTATCTATATTCCTTTCATATATATTCAATGTATGCCATAGTTGTATAAAAACCTGTAAATTTTAAATTGCACCTCTAAAACTACCGTATTTTTCGGAGTATAAGACGCACCTTTTTACCCTCAAAAAGCGGGCCAAAATCTGGGTGCGTCTTATACTCCGAATGTAGCCCCCATGCGCCACATTTTTCGGTAGTTCCAGGCGGCGGGATCGTCGCTCCGCATCCGAGACGCAGCACTTCAGTCCTCCTGGACGCTGCTGTCTCTTAAAACGGTGCCGGGCTTCCTGGTAAGCCCCCGGCGCCTTTGCGGCCTCAGCCAGCCTGATTCCGAAAGTGGCCCAGGGAAGCGCGGAGGTCGGGACTCCGTGGATGAAGGTGGCTGCGTAGAGGGTGTAAGGCAAGGCGCTGCCACCCAAAAACACTGTTGCCGCGATCTCTGCTGCCTGGAGCCACCTGAAAACG